>PVLD010024423.1:0-25510 GCA_004027595.1 Dinomys branickii
TTTCTGCTTTAAGCTCTTTCATGGCCTGTTGGAGTTGTTTAATTTCGGATGCAATCGTTTCATATCTTGAAGTTATGAGGCTTCCTGGTTCCCCTGTATCTTCATCTTCAAAACTTGTTCTGGGTGGGGTTGAGTTTTGAGACTGCGTTTTGTTCCTCTGTTTTCCCATTTTTGGGTATCAGATTCAAAATGTGGAGCTCTAAATTCCACAGGCAGTTCAGCAGGCGGAGGTCTGCTGCAAAGGCTGCTCCAATGATTCCTTCTCTTTGGGAGAATGTCCCTTAAGCTTTCTGCTGAGATTTGTTCTTCTGTCTTCCCTTTTTTGGGTTTCAGATTCAAAATATTGAGCAATAGATTCCCCAGGCAGTTCAGCAGGCAAAGGTCTGCTGCAGAGGCTGCTCCATTGACTTTTCTTTTTTGGGGGGGAATGTCCCTTAAGCTTTCTGCTGAGAGTTCCACTTAAAAGGCTGTACAGATGTTGGTTAGCTACTCCCTAGCGAGAGACCTGGGTGAGGTGTGTAAGACCGCTCCCCCGCCCTCCCAGGGTTCCCTGCAGGTATAGGGATGGATCTCCTCCCCCACTTGGTGATCTGGTCTCGAGCGCAGATAGCTCACCAGTTTTCGGAGTCCCTGCAGGCAGGAAGGTTCCAAGGTGCCAGTTTTCTGTGCTATGCTCGCGATCCGCCGCTCGCAGCCACTTGTTTCCTCGTGCTCTCGGGGTCTGGGGGAGGGAGCGGGATGCTCCGCTCCTAGGCTGCGCAGCCTGCCCGATACGCGCGAAATGTGAGACTGCCGGGTGTTGCTGCTGCTAAAAAGCTGATGTCTGTCGGGAGTCGCTGGAAAGCTGCGCCGGCTCGGGAGGTGGGGGGGACCGAGCTGGCTTTGCCCCCAGGGCGGTCGGACCCAGCCAAGCCCCCTCCCCACGTAGAGCGTCTCTGGCTCCCAGCGTCTGGGGCTTTCCCGCGTCTCGCCACGGCAGTTTGGACCGCCCTACCGCATCTCCCCTGGCAGCTCAGAGAAACACGTTCAGTTTGATCTTCCCAGCCGAGGTCCGGGCATTCATGCTCGCCAAGTCTGTCCCGAGCTGGTGGTGTTTATCAAGGAGGATCGCTCCTTTGCTGCTCACCTGGTCGCCATCTTCCCGGAAGTCTCGACATTCACAGATTCAACCAATTACAAATGAAGAAAATATTTGAAAAATATGTGTGTGGAACATGTACAGACCTTTTGCTCCCAGTACTCTCTAGACAATGCTATACAACTGCTTACATGGCATTTAGATTTAACTGGCATTGTAAGTACTCTGGGATGATTTAAAGTGTCCAGGAGGACGCATATTTGTTATAGCAAATACTCTGCCATTTTCTATAATGGGCCTGTGCGTCTGTGCTCTTTAGTATGGAGGAGGGCGGGTCTGGGGACCAAATCCTGTGGACACCAAGGGATGGCTATATGATTTTGATAAAGATTAACTTAAATGCAAATCAGTAAGCATCTTCCACTGAAAAATAGCCAAAGTATATTTATGTCTTTCCTTTGTCTCATGAGGAAAAGAAAAATAGATTAGAAACCAAGGTTACTTAAAAATAATTTACAATAGTTTTCTTCTACATTTTGTCATATACAGTTAAAGAACAATGATTTATTTTTATTTTTATGGGAAGTTATTCTAATAAAGATGTTTTAAAAATATTTTAAATGTATAACATAGCCAGCTGAGCATAAAACAAAGCATAAGCTCTCAAAATACCTTTTGGCAGGTCTAGATTTTCATGGAGTTGCTATTTTGTTGTTGTTTTGTGTTATATTTTGGTGGTGTTATCTCCTGAATTCTAACTTTAGATGATATAAGCAGAGATCTGCCACAGGAAACTGTATTTTCAAACTAAGCACCTTACTCTGACAGAAGTTGCTGGGTTCAATAATTAATTCTTGTCTGTAGATCAATGGGTTGTATAAATGGCAGATCAACCTTGACAAGATGGAACAAATAGAATCATTAGTGAAATCCCAACAACACAGAACGATCGATTGTGAATTTAGGTCAGTGTGTCTGCTTTGAGACACATTGCCTCTGTGCTATTTCATACTTGACTCATCCCCATTGTGCGCTTGATGTGTTCTGTAATTGCTTATAGGCAATTTGGCATCTTCATTTCAAAGTATATATTTATTTAAGAGATGTGAATGTGCAGACTGCAGATAGCACTGTTAATCTGAGGTTTTAATACCACACAGGTTAATCTGAGGTTTTAACACCACACAGGGAACACAGCAGTGTAACTACTCTTAAGTTTTGGAGTCATACCCATGGCTAGATATGGGTTAGCAAGAAGAGACGATGGTTAGGAAACCAGGTCTGCCAAAGAAGTATCCCAGTGAAGCAGCTCTGTTTCCAGAAGAAAAGAAAGTTGAGCTCTGGGATCAGTGCTCACTGCAGCATTTGAGGAAATGCAAAAGCAGAGAGGAACCGAAGTGTTCTGTCAGGGCAGTGGTATGGCAGGAACTTCCAATTGGACAGGGGATGTAGTTTGTGCACAGTGGGGACCTTCTTATGCACTTAGGGTGCCATCTGCCTCTGGAACCACCAACAATTTTTTGTGGACTCATTTGATTGGGTTCTTGTGTTGCTTCCGTCTCCCCATGGAATGTTCTCCGTAGCTATGAAAGACATAGCTTAGACATATTTGATTTCCTGGGAAGCTAGTAGTTGTATTTTCACTGAGTATCCTTTTTGCTCGGAACTGTGGGAGATTTAGGAAGGACTCAAAATATGGCCAGGCAGAAGTTTACACTTCTTGCCAACCAGCAAGCACTCACACTTAGGAATAGATGTGTTTTAGTATCCCCATTTTTCCTAATGCTTCCTGTTAACTTTAATTTTAGGTTCAGAATTCTTAACCATTTTTAGAAAAATTTCAGAACCAGCTTGAAGGATAAATACAGCATTTGGTGAAGGGTCCCAGGGCCTGAAGGTTCAATTCTACTAAGGTGATCATAACCTCTAATGGTGAGGCAGTCCTATGAAGAATTGGTCAGATGAATTCCACACTCTGCGGCTGGGCCATCGGAGGAGTCTCCTTCATGTTCTGCAAGGTGCTGTCTGAGCCTCTTGCTGGGCCAGCCTCCGTCCTTCCTGTTGCCTGCGTAGGCCAGGGGCTTTGCTCATTCTCCTCTGTGGGAAGGGCCATGACCAGCACCAGCTACTTCTCCCCAAATGCTGGACCTTCACTCCATCCTGGTGCTTTTGCACCATATTTGCACAACTTACTAAGAAACAAAACTTCCCACACCAAACTCTTGATCTTTCTTTCTGCCAGTCCTTCACCTCTCTTCTGCTAAGTAAAGCATATTTATCTTCTTGAATGCTGAAGCCAGAAACCTGTCAGCAATACCTGAGCTTTATTTTTGCATCAGTCATTCTATGCCATCTATTCCAAGTTCTGTAGATTTCGGGTCCTTCCTCTGTCTACATCTCTGCTTCCTCAAGGCTGTGGTAGCTATGTTTTCCCAAGAACAGCCTCACAAGTTTCCTATTCCCTTTCCTGGACTCTTGTAGCCCATTCTGCACATGGCTGCTAGAACCATCTTTCTAATAACACAGATGTCATCACTACTGATCTTGAAGTCATTCTGTTGGC
Source organism: Dinomys branickii (assembly GCA_004027595.1). Taxonomy (NCBI): domain Eukaryota; kingdom Metazoa; phylum Chordata; class Mammalia; order Rodentia; family Dinomyidae; genus Dinomys; species Dinomys branickii. The sequence goes on from PVLD010024423.1 coordinate 3,642, forward strand.
ACTCAGTGTACACAAAGTCCAGATTTCCCAATACGACATTGAGGTCTCTCTGATGTGGTGCTTTCCTACTTCCAACCTCATCATGGTCCATCCCGCTCCTGACCCCAGCAGTCCGGTCACTGCAGCCTTATTCTATTTATGTGAATGCAGCTAAGCGCTTGTTCACCCTGAAGTTGTCACACACCTGAAAAGTTTCTCCTAAGTCTTCAGCGGAATGTCTCCCTCCCACCGGCTCTATCTTCCCTTTACTACCACTTGCTTAATGATCAGCCACATTGGGAGACCTCAGTAACCAGGTGACTGCTACGTGACTAATGACTGCTGCGTTGAACAGAGCAGTCTCATCAGTTCCTATATTGGTCCACTAGAGTGTCTATAAGAATGGAGCACAGATGGGGTGACTTAAACCACAGAACCTTGGTAAGGGCCCTCTTTCTGATGTGAAGATGGTTGCCTTCTACCTTCACCCTCACACAACAGAAGAAAAGGGAGGGTGGGAGGGAGAGAATGAAAATCACTCCAGTCTCTTTTTCTCCTTTTATAAGGGTACTGATTTCATCATGGGCACCCCACTCTCCTGCCTACATCTAACCCTAATTACCTTCCAAAGGGAAGTATGTATCTCCACATAGCTCCAGATTTGGGGTTCAGTTTCAACATAGAAATTTTGGAGGCACTTGTACACTCAGTGCAGAGGGGTTTGGTGCTCACCACGAACTGGCCCTAACTTCTTCACAATGGAATGTTATCAGGTGAGTAGGACGCAGTTCTGTCAGTGACATACCCCTGACAATTTGTACCTCAACCAGGGCTGAGCATGGTAGATAAAGCTGAGATCTGTGAAACAGGAAGCTTTTGTGTAGCTCTAGAATGCAGAACTGGATCAGAATTTCAAGGAAGCAGATTGTCCTCGGAGCCATAAACAATGAGGTGCCCTGTCTTATACTTCTTGTGATGAGAAAAGCCAAGTAGCGGCTGGTGCCCACTTGGGCCAGGATTCAATAATTCAGTGAAGTCTAGTAGCGGATGGTCTTTCAAGTTTTTTTTTTTTTTTTTTGCTTTGAATCCGGACATTCTCTAATTGAATTAATCTTGAAATGTTCTTCCAACAAACGTAGTATTTCTTTTCTTTTTTTGGCTTCCATTTAGAAAGCATTAGAAAATGCTTTGGAAGGCATTTTATTTTCCTAGCAAATAGGTTTTTAACCATTGCTCTACATACAAAGAGAAATGGAGGATGTAGGTGATTATTTAAGTCATTTTAGGTAAAAATGTTTTGGGGAGGGGAATAAGAAAAAGAAAGGATCTCTGTAACCCCTTGTTTCCTGACTTCAGTTTTGTTAGCATGAAGTAGGCTTCCATGAACCTTTACCCTGCATAGCACGTTGGCCTCATCTACAGGTGCTGGACTGCACGTGTGCATTAGTGATGCTAAGCCATTCATTTTCAAAAAGTAAAATTGTATATGAAATTAGATATTTACTGACAGATAACTTTTCTACCTTGGAGCTCAACGGCACTAGAAAGGGTGACTGATGCTAATGTGTTCTTCTTTCTAGTTAGGTTTGAACAACACACTTCCTGTTTGCTGCCAATAATGGCCTTGGTGAAGTCTGGTTCTGTTTGGAGCTGAGCTCTCACTGAGTGCCAGCAAGACAGAAATCAGCTGAGTCAGGCAGCCAAGGATTTTCCTGGCTCTAACCCCAGGCAACAAAATATGAACTTTGCTTTTTGGAACATGGAAGAATGTACAGAAGTAAAGCTGATAATATGGGGAAGAGCAAAATAATGAAATGATGTATTCTGCAAACACAAACATTCATTTTCACTTGCTTTGGGAAGGGACCAGAGTCGACACTGTTTGTAGAAATCTGCAAGCTATTTTTAGCCTGACTACTTACAATGGGCAAGTGCTTTCTGTATAGATGGCTCCTAAGTCTCTCAACTCAAACCCAGTTTCCGTGTGTTTTATACTCCACCCTGCGTGCATATGCTGCCTTCACACATGCGTATGTGCATTCGGGAGGCACACACACAGGTACACAATCACACAGACAAAGGATCATGTCTAGCAACACAGCAAGGTTGCTCTCTCCTTTGCAAGCTGAGCTGGCAGAGCCCCCTTGGCTCTTTACCTCACTGTAGGCTCCTCCCACCCTATCAGTTCCCAGAGAGGATGAGTTCAAAGACTAAATACAAAGCCTTAGCTTTGTATCTAAAGAGTAGCTTAAACTGGAGAAGAATCCAGAGGATGTTCAAGGTATCCTTATTCTTATTGGGAGCTATTTCACACTAATGAAAATGGAGAACTCCTTTCTTCATTAACCATACTGTTTCATTCACGCACTCATTTCTTAAACATGGTTTCTGAGCACCCTCACTTCATCAGCCACAAGGTGAAGGGATGAAAATCCTGTTCTGTGTCCTCCCTAGCTCACAGAGTCTCAGCAGGCATGCTTATCAAAATGTGAACTCTACTGCAGCACAAGATGACAAATTCAGCCACGGACAAGTGTGGACAGTAGCATGGGCAGCAGCACCAAGCTCTGCCCACCTCCCAGAAGACATGGGATTTTATCCTGGCCTTCAGGAATGCCGAGCACTTCTGGCATTTGGCAGAGGGTAAGGGGTTGCAGCCCAAGCAGAGGGAACAAAGCAGAACAGTATAGGGCATGTGTGGGAGCAACAGGTGGTATGGGGTGACAGCACAGTGCAGGGTACAGGCTCCCAAAGCCAAGAGTGAGTAGGCTGTGGGGAGTCTGACGGCTGGATCTTCCCTGGGATCTTTTCCATTCCACTCTAGACCTTCAGAGCATTTTGATAATTTTTAAGTCTAATGACGGAGAACAGAGAATCTTATAGAAAATAAAGGGAATGACCATGCTATATTTTAGTGCTAATGACAACAGTGATGGCTATTTCTTCCTCCCCCTCCTGCTATAAAGTAGTAAGAATGCATCTATTTGTTATAATTTTTGCAAACAATAGTGCACAGAATATCTGAACATGAGGAAATTTGGGTGCCATTCTGTACAAGTTTTCTATTCACAAGCAGGCTGTTCATCTCACAGACACACAGTGTTGATGAGCCAAGGCTCTGTGCCTGGGGAAGAAGCCGTGGGCTGGATCTGCTGCACTTGGCTTCAGAGATGGCTGGGCAGAATGTCAGGATTCAAGTGACCTCAAAGCCCTATTGTGACAAAAGGATCCTTCATGTAAGTGCTGATCATCACACATGGGCCTGTGACTCTAGAAAAGGAGCTGGCTTCTTGTTTCTCAAGGGTCTTGGAGTTTTCATAACCAGCATGGTCATAGCTTTTTCCCTGAGCCTATACATGGATCCTGTGGTGAGGTAGGAAAATCCAAAGTGAAAATCTGTGCTCCAGAGGGTTGGGATAGCTGAAAAGCTACCATGATAGAAAATAACTCTCCAGTGCCTTTGGCTCTGCAAGGCTGGTACTCTGAGACTGAAAGCCAGGGCTCTGTTAGTATGCCTGGTGCACCATTCCAGCTGAGGGGCCAAGCTGCTTTGTGCAGCTTGAGGGTGCAGAGACTGCACCCTCGTGACAAACATCTTTTTGGTCTGACTTTTGATAGAGCACTGTTTACTTCCAGGGTTAACTCTAAACCTGTGAGCTGTCTCTTCTCCTGCAGCCAGCAAAGGACCAGGGCAGCAGGCATCCAGCCCTACCAACTCCCCATAATAAACACTTTTCTGACCTCACATAAGCCCATTCCCAAAACACCATCCTGCACTTCAGAGAGGGATGGAGGAGATCAATGAATTGAATTTTGACAAATCTAAGCTTCTTATACTTTAACAAGTTTCTCCAAAATCTGTCTCAGCTCCCCTCACTGATGCACGGAGGATCTTTATCTGTGACCACCTGCCCATTACCTCAGGCCCATGCCGGTTTACTCAGTCAAGTTTAAAACTTTCGCTGTGTTTGTTCATTCTGTTCTTTTTTTTCTTAAAAAATATCAAACCTGTTTTCTCTTGTCTAAATCCTTTACTCTCCAGATCTTGTGGCTCTGGGTTATTTTCCATGTTCTCTGTAACTCTTTCCCAAATAATCCCCAGCAACCACAAATGCCTCTCCTTTCATTTGCATTAGTAAATATTTGTTGGACACAGATTTTGTGTGAGCATTGTGTTCTGTGAAGAGCGTAAAAGTGAGTAAGGGTTCTCTTTCAAAGAGTTTACTCTCAGAGGAAGAAACCAGTTAGGTAGACAATTGCAACACTTAGGCATGGAGAAATGCTTGGGAAATTAAGGCACAAACGCTGCGCTTTGGGAACCCTAAAGAAATGGAGAAAAGAGAGACCACAAAACAGGGTACATTTCCATGGAACTGTAGCACAAATGATTTGTTATTTCTCATGGTTTTCAACACTTGTGTCTTAATTGTCCACAAGGTAGGCATCTTCTAGGACATAAGGTGTGCAGCCGGCATGGTGGACACACCTACAGTCCCAGCACTCTGGGACGCTGAGGCAGGAGGATCCCAAGTTCAAGTAAAGCATAGGCATCTTTGACTTAGTGAGATCCCGTCTCAAATAGAAAAAGATTATAAAGGGCTGAGGAGGTAGCTCGATGCAAAAGAAGTCAACCCTTGTTTCTGCAGGGGAGAAAATTGTCTCATGTCCAGTTTTGTCAACTGTGGAGAGTCAGGCCTCTGAGAGAGAGTGAAAATCTTTAGTGTGTAAGCCCTGTCCTCTTTTCTTATATTCGCCAAGCATACAGCATGTGTCTGAATAATCCGGGCTGGGTCACTGACACATTATCATTATGAATATGAGTATGAAAGTTTGTGGCTACTTCAAACAATTTTAAGGATCCCAGATTTCCCTTGCAACAGGGCACACTGTACAGAACTGTCAAAGTCAATGGAGTCCATTTCAAGTGATAACTGTCCTCTTACAGCTGCTCTACCCCTGGAGTCTGCCTCGTGGCCCTGAAGGACTCTTTATAGAGAACTCCTTAGAGACATTGAAATCTTGGAAGCTAAATTTAGATCCAAGGTAATCTGATGTTTGTGGTCACATATCAACCCCTCCCAGAGCACAGCTAACTCTGGCATATGGTGTAGCACCATCAAAGGGGAGGAGCCTCCACTCCCAGGAAACAAGACCCACATGAGAAACCTGGGCACCTTGCTGTGCTTTATTCCATGAACTTGATATTTAAAGATGTTTGTTCTGTTATACAGTAAGCTGTTCTGGTCTCAAGACACCTTAACTTCTTGAGTGATGGTTTTCCTAGGCATTGTTGCAGCCAATCTTGCTGGCTGGAGTTGCTGGGAAGGATGGCTGGACCATTTAGGAGCAACCCCCAGCCGGCAGCAGTCAGGGTTGCAAAGCCATCCTATAAGGGTATCAGGGCCAAGCTCATGTCCTGCTGGGTGCAGCACCCTTATCCAGGGGCCCTGTGCCTATGTTTCATCCTTCAACTTCAGACGTCAGAAAACCCAGCCTCTTCATTTATCAGACATCACCATATGCTGATTCCCTCTGCCTGCCCCTGCCCTTTGTGCAATGGGACAGAATCGAGGGAGACACTTGTGTGTCTCCATGTCGACTGCTTTTAAGACTTCCACTATCACCGACATACAGCAGTGCCCTTTAGACCAGGAGAGCCTCCCTGTCTACCGATTGATTTTCTGGACCGCTAGCTTGTGTGTAGCGGTGTTAGTTTCTCGAGCATGGCAATAGCAGCTTTAAGAAATGCTGATACAACTGCAGCAATTTTCCCCAATTTGTTTCTGACAAAGAATTCTCTTCAAAACTGAGTTGGCTTCTCCGCTTCTGTTCAAAAATGCTGGTAAACACAATTAGCCTCATTAACCTCAGTTTCTGTTTCATAACCAAAAATTAGCCTACAATCCCTGATTTGCTGGAAAGCACGGTTGTAATTAGTCTTTCACTGACGGATAGAAAAAAATCTGCCTCTTTTTGAATTTCTTTGACATCTCAGTGCCCAGGCAAACATGTCTGAACTCTCCTACATTGGCACTGGGGACAGAAGTAAAAATAAATCAGGGATTTATACGAAGGATCGCAAGCTGAGACATGAAAACTGATATTCTTGTACTTGGAAATTGGATACGAGGAGGCATTTGTTGGAGAGGAGACCCTGAGAAGGTAGAAACTATGGGCCATTCTCAGCAGCACTTCACACATGTCTAAAGAAAGTTGCTGGTGACCCTGGTGAGTCTGTCACCCAGAGGCAAAGTCAAATCATTACTGCCGAAAAGACTGGGGGGAAAGTACTTGCTTCCACCAGAGAGGGAAGCACACTATTTCAAGTCTGAGATCCATGCAGATGATGAGCTTTACATGTCATATTATGGATAAAATATGGAAGCCGCATCTTACAAGCTGTCTTGACACGGGATCTTTTTTGCATTTGAAGATAGGACATCTGCTCTTTGTACTCAGAAAACTGAAGTGTGGATCATGAAAATAATCCAGAGATTCCACAACAGCTGGGAGCCTAAAGAACATGTCCAGTGCCACAAGCTTGAGAATGCTGGTATAGCTGCACAACAGGTAGGATGCTAAGACAGAGGGGAAGAAGGAAGCGGTGGCTCAGCCAGGCCCCGTGGCTGAGTTTAACAATGTGGCCAGAGGAGCTGAGATGTGATAGATGTCCATTTATCAGAGCCCATCAATCTGGAATTATCATTGAGCATCTTAAGCCTGTTCTGGTTAGTACATCAGAATACTATGGGCTAAGTGGCACATAAACAACAGAGACTTGCCCTCTTGGTTTTGAGGGCTACAAAGTTCAGGATCAAGGCAGATGGGTGATGCAGGAATGTCCACTTCCTAGTTCACGGTCTGCTAGCTTCCGGAGTCCTCAATGGGAGGAGTCAGGGCACCCTCTGTGGTCTCTTTTTTGCAAGGACTCTGATCCCATCTATGAGGGCTCTGCCTTCCTGTCCTAACCACCTCCCGGAGACCTCCCCCTAGGGGTGAAGATTTCAATGTATGGATGTCGGGGAGGAGACAAACATTTGGCCTGCAGTGCTGAGAGGCTAATGGAGCACATGAGACACTGATGTATGCTCTTTTGGGTGGTTTGCTATGGGGATGGGATTAAAAGAAAAAGAAAAATAGCTCAGAGTTGAAAATCCAAGGCTGGTGGGGCCTTGTGTGGGTAAGATGTGTTGTGGGGTGAAAGCAAGTTCCACAGGACCTTGGGCTGGACCCTAGATGACTTGCAATAAAGTTGGTGTGTGGGGTGGTGGTGTTTGGTGTACAGAGAAGGGGTCTGTGAGCAGCAAACATGTCTTCTCCACTGGCTTCCATCTGCCATCCCAGGGCCCACAAGCTCAGAGTGCTGCTAAGCAGAGTCACCATTGCTGCCTTGAACAAACAAATGTCAGTTTCCTAATCACAGACAAAGTTCTTTTCTTGCCTCCTTCCTCCCCTCCCCACACCACTTTGTTCTTTGCCTCTTATTAACCGAAGCTCTCAATTTCCACAACATTTCTCTACAGGCTCTGATGGTGCCCCCTGACACACACAAGCTCACGGACCCTGAATTGTCCCCCTCTTAGTGTTGGCTCCTGCTGCAGGGCTGCAACGAAGGCTGGTTTTTCTGTCTCGGTGCCCAAACTGCAAATGAGAAATCTTATCATTCAAATTGAAGTCCTCTCGGATCACACCCCGCACCTCTTATCAAGCTGCATAATAGTGTTATAAAATAGTCACTGAATCAGGAAATAATCCAGGGCAGTAAAGCAGCTTTTATTAGGCACCTAAGGCATCAGATGCAAATAAAGTAGTGAGAGAGGAAATTAATATTATTTTGTCTGTGGCTCACGGGAGAGAATGGTGTGTGACATTGACTATATGGCGATATCTTAGAAACATCTCTCTTAACTCTCTTCAGCATTGTTTATACAGCATTGTTTATAGGCTGTGTCTGTGCAATAACCAGCCGAAAATGGGCACAAACTTGGGCAACTCAGAGTCTCCTGAGCAAAGCATCTTGTTTTAAAAATTCCCAGGAGTCAAGGTTGGCGTGGTGGTGCACACCTGTAACCTTAGCACTCTGGAAGGCTGAGGTAGAAAGATCGCAAGTCTGAGTCTAACCAGGGCAAGGCAAGGACTTTAGGAGACCCTGCCTCCAAATTAAAAAAAAAAAACACAACTGTATATGAAAAGGGGCTGGGAATATATAGCTCAGTGGAAAGGGCCTGGGGCCAATCTCCAGTACCACAAAAGAATTCCCAGGAATGTATCATTTAAGAACCAGTGTATTCCAGAGAAGAACACAGCGTCTCTCTTCCTGGCAGAAACATGTTTTTACTTGTTGACACCAACCATTTCCACCTTCTCTAGCCTCAGAATCGTCAGTTTTACTCCACTTTATTTTCTGTCCTTTTCAGACAAGCTTCACAAGTCATAGGGGAAGAGGAAAGACCCTGGGGGTGACTGTTTCGATGAGATGTTCAGGGATAGAGACCTCCCCGTTCCCTGGCATTCGTCCCTTGCTTGTTTCTCTTGGGTAATTAAACACAGAAAGGTCACCTCACATCCTGGCAATAACAGGAGGTGGGAGGGAGGCAGAATGTGGGAGCAAACAGTCAATATGAGGCCATCCACACTGGGTTTTTGTTTTCCTTCGGTTTCTCTCTGAACGGATTAGGTATGCATTGATTATTCATATGCCACCTACTTCCCTAAAGATTTTTGAGGCAGACCGATTTGAAAGCACCTCAGAAACACCTGTACATTACTAAAGTTCATGTCTTGGTGAAACAACATCAACATGCCAATACAAAAATCTGATTTGAGTGCTTTTAAGTTTCAGTGAAATAAGAAAACTGGCCTTAGCTACGACATCTGTAGTTGCATGCTGGGGCTCTGTGCCCCACATCCTGCCTAGTTAGCTTCAAGCAAGTGCTGGCGTTCTTGTCCTGCTCAGGTACATGTGATAAAACAGTATCCTACAAGGTTGTACACCATTTCTTAAATACTTACTTTTTTCCACACTGGGGATTCAACCCAGGGTCTTCACACTGAGCTAAATCTCTGGACCTTTCCCACATATTTTTTTATTATTCTGAGAAGGGATTTTGCTAAATCATTAAGTTGCCCAGGGAAGACTCAAACTTGTGGTCTGCCTACCACAACCTTCCAGATTGCTAGAATTAAAGCCTTGTGCACTGTGCCTGGCTGTGTTTTGCACCTTCCTGGCTCACTTCCACGAGGAATAATCTGTACTTCCATGGTCCTGCCACGTCTGGGGCCCTGTGACAGAATGCACTCTCTCTCAATAGGGCAGCTTTCCAGGAAAGGTAACCACCCTGTGGGACCACATCTTGGATTGGATACCATGATCACAGCCATTCTGAAGCTCTAGGCTGTTGGTGTTGAAATTGCAATGAACATGCTCGGGCTTTCTCAGTCCATGCTATTTTCCAGCCTGTATCTTAGGCTTAAAGCACTCACTGTTTAAACTCCCTGTGATGAGCTCCTCTTTTTTCACAGCTTTGTTGCCAGCTTGGTATGGGGTCTGTGCCTATAACCCTAACTACCCAGAAAGCTGAAGCAGGAGGCTTCCAAGTTTGAGGCCAGTCTGGGAAAATTAGTGAGGTCCTGTCTCAAAATGAATTTTAAAAAGGCTGGGGAAGTGCCTAAGGACAGAGGGGGAAGCAAGAAACATAACTGCCCTATGAAGTTTGGGCATCAGTTATCAATCATCATTTTTTAAACTGTGCAGCAAATAACCACACTTTAGCAGCATGCAGTAGTAAGCATCTGTTGTGAGGGTGAAACTCACTGTGTCAACTTGATTTGTGTGGAAGCCGCCTAGGGAATGGATGGAGCACCCTTCAGGATGTGTCTACAGGAGTCGTGGAGACATGACTTTGGGTCCTATATTTGGTATCTGGCCCCTTGCTGTCAGACATGCTCTCCTGCTCTGTTTCCTAGTTGCCATGAACAAAGCACCTTTGCTGTGTCAGGCACTTCTGCCCGGATATTTCTGGGAGCCTGCTGACCACGCACTGCCTCCCCTGAAGCTATGAGCCAAATTCATGCCTCTCCTCTGAAGCTGCAGATGTCAGATACCGTGTCTCAGCCATGGGAAAGCTAAATATATTATCGCCCTCACAAGTCCATAGGTCTGCTGTGTGGCTCTCATAGGCTGGGTTGGGGTCACCCATGCACCTGCAGATAGCTGTGTTAAATTACATAGTAAAGTGCTGCTCTTGACGGGGCTTTCTCACTGGGAAGGGCGCTGACTGGCTGCAGAGTGGCCCAGGATGGCCTCAGTCTGGCAACTGTCTTCCTCCTTGTGGCCTCTCCATCACCATAGCTTGGTCTTGTGTGTTAGCGACAAGTTTGTGAGAGAAAGAGAAAGTGGCAAAGGCGCCGGAGCTCGGGCTCTGACTTGGCATCTGCCGTTACCTGGGCCATATGCTGTCAGATAAAGAAAGTCCCAAAGCTACCATAGCATCAGGGTTTGGGGAACCAAGCTCTAGCGTTTGATGGGAAGATTTGAAACATCATACCATGGTAGGAATGGCTGTAAAAAATGAAAAATTAGGGAAAGTTTTAAAATCAATGTGCCACAAGTTTTCTTATTTTCTAGTCTGAAATAATTTTCAATTGTAGTTTGCTTTTTACTTTTTTGAAAGCAGTTTTACAATGTGGTATTATCTGAGCACTTGTTTTATCTGCTTTCATGGCCCTATTAGTGTCGGGGCTCTGCTTCATTTATTATTTGGTCCTCAGGTTGCTTAGTAAGCATTGGAAATGTTTCAGAATAGACTTGCTGTAGAAAACAAGGCAAGAAAACACAAGCACACAGAATCTTGACTCCGGAGTACCTTCAGGAGCGTACTTGTCAGGCAGTAAGCATCTGTAAATGGAAGAGCAACACAGAAATAATCTCCAGATGTAAAACAGGACATCATTAATCAATGCCCCTTGAAAAAGATGCATCACCCAGCTTCCTAATGCCCAGCTTGAATTTTCCAGTTTCTTACCAGAGAACAGCAATCTTCTCATCTGTAGCTTAGCCTTCACTGTCTCCTTATCTTCCCTGCATTCATCCTTTCACATGTCCTTGATGACCATCACATCTGTTTAGTGGTCCAAGTTTGGGATGGCGCCTGAGCGTTGAGATTGGTCCTTTGCACATACTAGGTGCTCAGCAACTGCTTATGAACACATAGGTGCAAGACAGCCTCGGTCTCACCCACATCTTAGGGTCTCATCTAACCAAGCTTTCACAGGGAAAGGAGATGTATGATCCTGCAGGGAATTTGGGCGTCTTTGATGACTTTTCTTGCCTTCTTTCCATTCCTTGGCTTCCAAGAGAGTTTGCCCATCTCTGACCCTCAGAGCATACTGAGTCCCCTCAGCTCAACTCCTCTGTACATATTTAGGATGACAAAGGCAGTCCCATCAACAGATGACCTGAGTTCTGAAAGAGAAAGGGGCAACTGACTTACATATTGATTCACTCACACAGAGAGCTCTTCACCCCGCAGAACAGATTTCAATTACTATTTCAGGTTTTTAATGAAATCTACTCTCACCGTGACTTTTCCTGTCACTGTTTATTTGGGCCCTGGGTTTGCAGAATTCAGCGTCAAAGAAGTTCTCTTTTAATCCCTCTGTGTGCCACCCTCCCTTCTCCTGACTTGGTTTAATTCCTCAGTCAAATCACTGGGAAGAGCCTGGTTTTTCTTTGACTGGCAAAGCAGTTTTTGAAGAAAGCCATATTTAGCCTATAATTTTGTGGCCTCTGTTGTTAGGCTGACTATGCTTTTAGCCTCAGCTTACAGCACATCTTCAGACTTACCCAGGAGCACCGTCGTTGCATCAGCCCCTTATGGTGCGGCGCATACTGCTTCACGGTTTAAGGACAGCTGAAGTTCTAGTGGCTCTGGCCACTTGCTCTCACCTTCCAATGTGCCTCTACCCACAGAGCTGATTAAGTTGGTGGTTCCTCAGAACTCCTGCTTTTCATGGGGTTTGGTCCTCTCTGAGACTGTCCAGGTTCCATCTTTTCTAAATCCGAGTCTTTCCTGAAATTTGACCCTTCCCTTCACAACAAAAAGACATTTTCCTACTTCATCTGTTTAAAACAACAGAACATTTTCCTACTCCAAAATCATGTCTTTGCTTTCCTATAGTCAGTGTCTATTTGAAATTTCACACAGTACTTTCCTAAGATGGGCTAAGAATGGTGACCAGATTTGTAAATTTTTGACCCTTCTCAGGAGAAGAAAATGTGTTTCTCAAAGTGCTTTCAGATCAAAGAGATCAAAACTCAACCCTATCTTGGACAAAATGCAGAATATATTGACTTCAGTAAATCAGAGATGATCGGGCCAAGAGACCTGATCATCACCAGGCATCTCTACCTTGTAAATGTGCAGGGCAGGACTGGACTTAGGGCAAAGCTGAAGAATTTTATTTTTCCCCTTTGCTCTCTTACAAGCCCACTCCATGGACTGCTTTCCCCTCTGGTCAAATATGCCAGATCCAGAGCTTTAGAGGTTACTTTTAGATTAAAAGAAAATCCATCTTAGCCTAATAGAAAAACTGTAAACTCTCACACAAATTGAAAGCATCCCTGTGCCCAGCTGCCGCCTGTCTGTGGCGTGGATGCCTGAGGAAGGACAGAGGGACTGGCTAATTCCATCGTTCCTCCTTTCCTTTCCTCCTCTTTCCACCTCTTGATAGGTTGAACAACAGCCTTGATAGGGCCCGAACAGCAGCCAGCTGGCGCTGTGGGGCTCTGGGGTTGGCATTTCCTGGGAGCGGCTGGTGTGAGTGGACCACGTCTTTTGCTTATGGGACACATGGGTAGTTTTGAGACAGAAACAGGCCCTTCCCTTTTCCCTCTGATAGGAAGAAGGGGCCTTACTCCACCTGTAGCTGCCATGTCGCAAGGTGACCCAGGGAGACCAGTCTCAGGGTCTTCTCACCATCCCAGCATCACTTCTTGGCTGTCCTCTAGAAGCCCCAGACAGGAACAACTCTGCTCCAGGAGCTGCTGCCATCTCTCTGACAGGGAGCTGGGAACTCATGTCTTTTGCCAAAGACTGGGGATGAATGGACCCATTGCTGATAGCCCTTAAACCCCTGATCCTCAATGGGCCATGATCAACATCCTGGGCTCACTGCAGGTTCCTACAAAGCAGCAACATCAGCTCTGCCATTCGCAGGAAAGTGACAGCTGCTGCTCAAGGCCTCCCCTGCTCTCAAAGTTAGATGGAGCTGTTACTATGACAGTAGAGGTGTCCAAGATGCCCACAACCACTCTGCTGTTGGCGTTGGCCATAGCAGGGTTGAAACATGGGCCTCTCCCAGGTGACTCTGCCCTGTAACCTCCAGGTGACCCCAGCTCCTGTGCCACTTTGGAAAGTTCTCAAATAGGTCCAGTAGAAACCTGTGCCCCCACTCCCACACTCCCTGTTTCAGTCCAGGAGTGAGCCTTCTTGTGCCCTGGCCCCTGGCTCCATGACAGATTCAAACAACATCTCCCATCAGTGGGCTTGTTCCCTATTCATGAGTCGTAGCTCAAGTAGAGTGGGTTGAGCAGGTTGCACTGAGAAGAACTGACACAGAAGGGAGCTGCTAGCCCTGAGGAGTCCCAGAGACCAGCAGAGACCAGCAGCAACCAGTGGTAAACAGCACAGATGAGCACTGACTGATGGCAATCAGCAGAGGCCAGCAAAGGTCTGTGGAGAACTTCACAGAGCACCAGTGAGGCAGCAGAAGTTTCTGGGAGAGCTCTACATAGCCGCCAAGTGGGCAAACGAACTTGGGCTCCTGAGGACTGATAAGGGTGGCCAGGGGCCGCCGGGAGCCCTTACACTGAGAGCTGTCCACCAGAGGCTGGCATGGCGGCACTCACAGGCTCGAGCCGCGCCCACCAGGGAGCTGTGCTTTGCCACTCTGTGATTTCATTCCAAAATGAAGTGAGCAAAGAACCCTCACCTGACTGGCAGCAGATTCCTTGGGTGCTTTTCCTATCAAGGGCCTATGATTTCCTTTGGTGGGAAATATTGTCCCCATTGTACACCCACAAACCCCCATCCACCCTGGACTTTCAGGGGTCCATCGCATACAGTGTCCACCTATTTTCTTTCCTTTTTAAAAACCCCTTTCCAATTTCTTTTTTTAATTTTGGTACAGGATTTCACTAAGTCACTGAGTTGCCTAAGTTGGTCTTGCCTTTGTGATCTCCTCCCTTCAGCCTCCCAGAGTGTAAGGATTATAGGTGTGTGCTCCCCCATGCCAGCTAACTTTAGTGCACTCTTGAACAAAGGCAGAAGGGGCCTTCATCCGGTTTCCACCCTTCAGAGGGAGCTGCACAGCCGTGCCTGATGCCTGTTTCTTGGGACAAGACTTCAGCAGACACATGGCACATAGGTTAAGTGCTTTCCTATTGTTAGACTGTGCTTCTGGAACCCAGGGTCTCAGCTACCCACATGTTCCTGAGCCCACTTCTACCCAGTTGCCTCTGCCTCTTCTCTGCATCCATCTCCCTGTCCTTCTGATATCCATGGCCCTAGTACAGCTAAAGATATGCCAGCACACTGAGGGGTAGTCGGGAGATGAGCGGAGGAGGAAGGAACATCTATTACAGAGCTAAGGCGAAAGCCAGGAGGCTGTGTCTTCCCACCATCACATTCCGGGGTGAAGCTCTGGGATGTGGGGCAATCCTACATTGAAACCTAGACTTCAAGTTATCTATGATAGCACCTTTATCAAAATAAAGTCATGGGATACATTTTATTTATATTAGTTTAAATCCATTTCCCATATAGGAAAAGAAAAGGACAGTTGGCTGGCAGTGTTCACTTAATTTTACATAAACATGCTTTTTGAGGCCAAAGCAATTCTGACTAGTTTTTGATGTGAAAATAAAATATAAAAACTGTGCTTGGGGTTGTTTGTAAACAGGACTTGTCTCTAGTCCTAACATGACAGAAATATATATGGAGAGATAATTATTTAATAATCTTTTTGTGTTTGGTAATTTTCAAAGCACAAAACAATGCAAAGTGAAATGTCACATTCTGCACAAAGATACTGCCTTTCTCTCTGGATCTTCCACCACTCTTGTTATGGGAGCAGCACACTTTGAAGTGAACAAACTTTGTGGGGAGATGTGAAAATAATAACAGAAGAAAGATGTTTTGTGGCAGGCTTCGCCAGTAAAGCTTTAAGACTGCAAGCCACGAGTTGTCCAAGGGCAAATGGGAAATGGGCTCGCGTGCAGTTTTCAAAGGGTTAGCCAGTGGTACATGGGCTTCAGGCCCCCAAATTGTTACGGGTCTGGCTGCGTGGAGTCACTCTTGGGTTCTCTCACCCACAGTGTTTTTGTCACCCACAAGGTGACCTGGTGTGGTTCCTTTCCTGGCTCCCAGAAACCCTTATTTTACCTACCTTGGAGAAGTACATTTCAGCCCTGCAGGGACCCTCTGTCTTCTGCCCCAGTTACATAGGCAGATGACCAACCACAGCCTCTCATTATCAGATTTGTTCGTAGTGTGCATTAGGTGCTATCTCTTCATCCATCAAATTCCAGAGAACGCATTTCAAACTTCCCAAGAGATCCCGTAGAATCCGCTTGCACTTGGCTTAATTAGACAGGGAGGCACTTCCTGTCCTCAGTGGAGAGGTTGGGAGGGAATATGTGGCCAGCCAGCTCTCTCCTGAAAAACCTACACTACCACTGGGATAGCTTTACACTTGATCTTAGCCAAAAGGCCGCGAAGCGATGACTTGGATAGCTTTATTGAGCCATCATTGACATACAAAAGGTCTGCATGTTTGAGGTACGTAACTTGATGAATTTACCATAAGAAAACACATATAGCCATTACCATAATCGATATAACCACATATCTGTCACCCAAATGTCCTTCTGTGACCCACTCTTACCTGTCCCAGTCTCAGACAACCACTGACTTGCTTTCTTAGCTTGTGTTCCCTAGATTTCCGTGTAAATGGGCAGCCTGAAGTTCTTTTGTTGTTTTTGTTTGGCTTCTTTCACTTATTCCAAATGAACTATTTTGAGATTCATCCAGGTTGTTTGTTGTGGATTTAAATGGTTTGCCCCTTTTTATTGCTGAGTGCTAGTCCATTGCATAGATATGCCACATTTTATTTATTTGCAAATTAATAGATACTCTCCTTGTTAGCTCCGGGTTATTACATGTGAGGCTGCCAAGGCATTCATCCCCAAGTGTTTGTGTGAAGATACCCCTTCGTATCTCTTGGATAAATGCCTAGGGAGGGAATGGTTGGATGGCTGGCTGGCATACGGCTAATGTCTGAAAAAACGGACAAGCTTTTCCAAAATTATGGCCCCATTTGCCCTCCCTACCTGGTGATAGGTGAACCTGAGGTGGTGTGTCCTCCCTAGCATGCCGGCAGGACCGGCTCTAGCTGGAGCTCGGTGAGACTCTGGGACTTTTAGAAGCCTTCATGTGTCATTTATCTTCTTCCCTTTACAACTTACAGGTGGATCAGAAATGAATATTCAGCAAAATAATTTCACAGATCTCTTGAGCCAAAGATCTCAGTAGAGTGTGTGCGTGGAGAGGGGGGGAGTACAGGCTCCTTGGAACCTGCTTTATGACAATTGGCTACAGGGGTCTCTGCTGAAACTTGGAGATCCAGGGAAAGTCACCCTCTGTGTCTGTTAACGTGTCCAGGATGTACAGTTTCCTGTTTTCTGCTTTGTCTTCCTCTCTAGCTTTCACCACCAAACTGTAGCCTTGACTGTTGCCAGCAACTATTCTCATGTTTTGTTTCTCCCCCAGGAAAAGACTTTGTTTCCTGAGTTTCAATCTGAAAAGATTCAAGGCAGAACAGTAATTACCCTTTTCATGTTCTTACTCCTGGTGCCTTGGTGTGGGCTTCCCATAAGCAGATACTGACTAAGAGCTAGAAGGCAGGCTGCTCATTCAGAGGTGGCCTCAGGGAGCACTGAGGGAGAGAGGGGCCGTGAAAGCAGGAAAAGCTTCAGGAAGGGCGGTGAGCGGCTGGCCTCTGCGTGGAAGACACATCACTGCATTGCCTCAGTTGGGTGAGGACAGGGAGCTACTCGCCCACGGCCTTCCGGCCTGATTGGTTGAGTTGCTCCAGGGTCTTGAACTCTCAAGCAATCCCTGCCTGTACCCTGAGTCTACTACTGGAGTAATAGAATTTACACTCGGCCCACCTGGGTGGGCAGCTGAGCTGCAAGTGACCTGAGAGATGCATTTCATCAGAAAATGTGTTGGGATGGTGCAGCCTCTATTCCTTGGCATGGGCCAGTACAGCGATGGCAAACCTTTTAGAGACCGAGTGCCCAAACTGCAACCTCAAACCCACTTATTTATCTCAAAATGCCAACACTGCAATGAAACCTGAGTATGGAGGTTTCAGTTTGGTGAAAACAACTCATACATTAATATCTTTTGTCTTAAAAGGAAAACACAGTGACACTCAAGCCATGGGTTCGCCACCACTGGGCTGGAAACACACAGGAATCATTTGGAGTGGCCCTAATCTTTGCAGCCATTGGCTTTAAAATACTTTATAATGAAATCCAGAAAGGTAGTGGCCCTGATGTAACTTTTTATTTCATCATTATTTATTCCTGACACTCTCAAAGATTTCAACTCAGAGGATATATCTTCTCCTTTGTTGTGTATTTGTCTTCAGCCTTGGAGGGAAACTTTTACTCCCCAGTAGTTCAAGCAGCATCGACTGAGTCACTGCTATGTGATTGGCACTCTCCCTGTGTGCTAAGGATCCAAGCTGTGTACCCTCGGGCTGTGAGAGGCAGCGTTTGTGGGTTCCCTACTAGGTACATCAATTTAGCTTTTCCCTCTTTCTTCTTGTTCCCTCTGACTCCAGAGTGGTGTCTCGAGCATTGAGTGTTCATCTGTGTGCAGAGTAAGATATTCAGCAGCTTGTTTCTTGCCTTCCGGATGCAATTTTAAAGGTAAACATCTCTGTGTTTCTCCCCTGAACTTTTGAACACTGGGCTGCAGTCTGCTCAGACCTCATGCTTTATCAGAGTGCAGGTAGCATAATCTTTATGCTATCAATTCTGTATACACCCTTGCTTTCCCTTGCTGTGATTTTTCCCCTCCTGGAATCTATATTTCTGTCTCCTATCTGCCAGCCTTTCTTATGGCCTCTGCAGGTGCAGAATTTATTTCAATTTTCTGTAATCTCACTTTCTAATGCCAATAAATAGCCCCACTATAGCAGAGTCTTTGTTGACCTTTGTTTTCAAGTTGACATATTTTTTATTTCTTGTCTTTACTTTTTACATATTCTTGCATGCCTGCTCTGCTTTACCCTTCTGCCTCCCAGTTTTGCACCTTGAATGTTAGCGATGACTTCTTCTGGCCCTTGTTTTCCCTTTGGCTTTGCTGAGACTCCCAGTGCAGCTCTTGGTCAGAACGCCCTCCCCTCCTGCCAGCTCCCACACTTTACATCAATCTGCAGTCTGCTCTGCTTCCTGGCTGCAGCTCCTCCTGGGCTCCGGGCCACCAGCCTTCGGTGCCCTTCTCCTCCTTCCTGGTGGTGCTCACTGAATTCCCACCTTATCTGACTGTGAAGTGGAATTTGTGGCATTATAAATTGTCTTTACTCACCTTCCCTAGTCCTGCCAGCCACAGTGGAAGAGTGGGAATTCACAAGAGGGTTTGTTGTGCAGGATGACCCAGAGGGACACTGGTGTGATCTTAAGGCCTGTCCTCTGGAGTCCACTACCAAAGCCCTCCTCCCCACCTTATCCACTGGCTTTCTTGAATTTATGGTGCCACACTAAGCTATAGGTTCAATATTTATTTTGACCATTCTAAACTTAAAGAAAACTTGGAAGAAGAGAGCAAAAGCCTTCCAAATAGTCCTGTTCCTTCATCATCTCTGACCTCGGGAAACTTGACTGTTTTGAAGGTGGCAGACTGCTCATCTTGTTCAATGGTTCTCGATGCGAGAGTTTCGCATTATTATCTCAGTGATCAGATCCTACTCATGCGTCTGGGGAAAGGGAAATCACGATGCTGTGCTCCTCGCAATGTCTGTTCCACACCAGCAGTGCTGGGTTAGATCAGTTGGTAGAAAAGGTGCCTGCCAGATCTCTGCTGTAGAACTACAATTTTTTCTTATTCATTTTTTATTTATTTACTGTGGTGCTGAGGATTGAATCTAGGGCCAAACTCAAGGCAAGTGCTATGTCACTGAGCTACCTCTCACAACACACATCTCTTCCTTCATAATAAATAAATACACAGTATTTTGGACAATGTGTAGAGACTATGTAAACCTATAACTCACCTGGCTTTTAGGTATAAATTTTAGCACCCACCCATGTGTTCCTCACCTGTCTTTTTATTAGGGTGGTCATTAAATGGTGATTTTCCAATCCTGCCACTCCTTCTACAATGATTAGTTGGTTTCTTATGATGAGGGAAGGCCAACTTTCCACCCATTAATTTATTTAATAAATTATTAATGCACAGCTAAGTTAAATATTAATTTACTATTAAATTACTGACTTATTGGTAATTCTTCTTGCCACCCATGAGTTTACTCATTCTTTCATTTAGATCAGTTTAGACTCATGGCTTCCTGTTCTCTAGAAGTTGTAATCCATTCTAATTTATTGTTCATTTTGTTGGTAAAATTGTCCAAATTTAGCTAATGAAACATCCTACCTATGTGAACTTTGGGTGTGAGTTATAATCTTTTGGTGATTTCCTTACTTTTGGTCATCAAAAGGGTGTCTCTACTCACCTTAACACTCGCCTCATTCTTTCCCCGACACCTGGTGATCAGTCTTGTGTGTCCTATATTTATTCTCTGTTTTAAACCTTTTCATCTACATCTAAAACTGTGAGCTCTCCTTGCTAGTTCCAGCTCCAGCGCAGCACCACATGATGTACTTTAGCTCCCTTCCTCCTCCTCGCTGACAGGGGAAAGCCCGGTTCCCAGTGGTGCTGGTGTCTGAATCTCCTGGTGCACAATCAATTTCCTGACCCCACTGGCAGCTGCGCTCCTTGCTGACAAACCCAGCCCTCCTTGGGCCTGTCTGCTGCAGATCACCTGCATATTTGATGCTGCCTTACTGGCTTTTTGATGAAGGAAAGCAGGCAAACAATAATTTTTAAACAGAGAAAGAGGAAAAGCAAAAGAGAAGTGCTAAGAATTTGTCTTCCCCATACTGTATCTGTTATTTCCAGCTGTTTCTGAATGAAGACTATTATTGCTTTTTGTTTGCTTCTCACTTTAGGGGATTGAACCCAGGCCCTTTGCACTGGTCTACATCCCCCCAGATCTTTTAGTTTTATTTTGAGATAAGGTCTTGCTGAGTTGCTGAGGTTATATTCAAAATTGTGATCCTCCTGCCTCAACCTCCCAGAGTGCAGACAATTTTTTCTTGTCCATTTTTGAAGTTATTCTAAATAATTAAGTACATATTTTGCGCTGCTCCAATTTTTTTTATTTTGTACCCAGATATGTTGCTTGTCATTGAGAATGGATAGAAATACCCGATACCCAGTTTGGTGCCATGAAGAGAATAATTTCTGCTTTGATCAAAACAGATTTAGATTTGGCTTTACAAGAAATGCCCTCAAAATCTGTGTCTTAATCCAATAAAAGCCTTTCATTTCTTCTTACCATACATGCCCTAAGCAGTTAGACGGCTTCTAAGGGACTCGGCATCATGCAGGTTTCATGTCCAAATGTGTTCCTATAATGAATATGACTCAAAGACTCTACCTAATTACACTCTGGTCTTTTAGGTTTCTACTATGAAGTAAGAATCACTTATGCTCAAATTTCATTGGCCCGAGGGAGTCACATGATTAGACTTCCTAGAACCTAGAACAGCATAATCCTGTCAAATGTCTTCCAGAGGAAAGTATGAAAGTGTTGGAGAAGAGCACTAACAACTTTTATAGTACTTTGAGAAGGGACGCCAAAGCCCGCATTCTTACATTAGTTCCTGCTTTCACTAGCAGCCTGACCTGAACTCATTTCTACTGGCTCATCTGGAAGACAGAAACACCTAACTCATGGAATTATTATAAAGAAAAAAAACTAGGAAAAGTGCTTTGTAAAATGTAAAATACTATGACAAAACGAGAATGTGCTGACTGTTCTAACATTCATGCCCCGCTTGGCAGGTAAATTTTCTGGGGTTGTGTTCATTACATCAGTGGATTCCGTTTTCTTAGATTCCAGGTGGCAAAGATGATTGTTGGTCTGATATCCGTTTCTGTCCAGGGTGAACAGGTCCCAAAAAAGAGGTACCCACAGATGAATAAAAAGTTAGAAGAAAAAGAAATACAAGAGAGACAGTGTTCTGGGATCAGGGAGCTTACAGTTCTCTTGTCTGCAGACCAGAATCACCTTTTCAGTAACCTTTTATTGAGATAAAACAAAAGAGTCAACTGGGCTAATGGGTGAATATCAATCGTTTTAGCAAGAACAATACAACTCAATTACCATAGGCATGAGAATTGACTAGATAGCCATCCTGTCACCATTCCTTTCTGCATATCACAGCAAAACATTTAGTGTCCCAGGCACCAGGGCTTACAAAGCT
The DNA here is from genome assembly GCA_004027595.1 of Dinomys branickii. Classification (NCBI taxonomy): domain Eukaryota; kingdom Metazoa; phylum Chordata; class Mammalia; order Rodentia; family Dinomyidae; genus Dinomys; species Dinomys branickii. The sequence continues at coordinate 25,240 of PVLD010024423.1, forward strand.
TTTGAGAGACTTCCTCCAGAACACAACAACTGAGCCTAGGTTATGCCTAAGGCAATACATTGAAAGATTAACTAAATATTAGGTAGCTGAGTGGGTTTTTTGTTGTGGTTGCATCTTCCAGTCTGTTCCATTGATCCTCAGGTCTGTTATTTAGCCAGTACCAGGTTGATTTTATTACAGTTGCTTTGTAGTATAATTTCAGGTCAGGGATTGTGATTCCACCTGACTTTTCTTTATTGCCCAGGATTGCTTTTGCTATTCTGGGTCTCTT
>PVLD010024424.1:0-25484 GCA_004027595.1 Dinomys branickii
GGCGGGAGGGCCCGAGGCGGCCGCGCTCCCACTGCGCCTGGACCGATCCCCACTTCTTCCCCGCGGGGATCGTCCCCGGCTCCCAGCGTCTGGGACTTTCCCACGTCTCGCCCCGGCAGCCTGGTCCGCCCTACCACATCTCCCCCGGCATCTCAGAGAAATACCCCCAGTTTAAACTTCCCAGCCGAGGTCCCGGCATTCACGCTCACCAAGTCTGTCTCGAGCTGGTGGTGTTTATTAAGGAGGTTCGCTCCCTTGCTGCTCACCCGGTCGCCATCTTCCCCGGATCTGCCTTGCTTTTCTCATGGAAACCTCAATAAAGGGTCTGGCCTAGTCTACCTACCTACGCCCACCCCTGCCACTTGGCTAAAGTCTGGTGCCACCACTGTGACCCTACATGGCATGCAACGACTCCCCTCTAGGATCTGGGTGTATAATAAACTTCCTACCAAGCCTAATTCTCTTGCCCTCCTATGGCCACACCACCTATGCCACATCACATCCAACATTCACATTCCCAGTACAGCCATCCATTCTTATTTGTCAGGAAACAAGTGTCTGTGCCATCTCTCAAGATGTTTAGACTGGGTGACTAGAAACATCCATCGTCATTCCTTTCGTAGAACTAGAAAATAAGGAAGACTAAGCTTGATGGACAGAATAATGAATATGACCTGGAGATGGTGAGTTTGGAATTGCTGACAGCTGGTGGGCAAGAAGAGTGCTGGCCACTGTCTCTGGACTCAGGTTCTCCAACGGGTGATCCTGTCCTCTCACTTTCAAGCTGCTGCCCTTGGGCAAGAGAACCTCTGTCAGCCTCAGCTCTTCACATGTAAAACTGGGCAAATTCTGCCCCTACACAAAAGCCCTGGCCTAAGATTTCACTGTAACAATCTAAACAAAGCACTCAGCACCTAGTACACACTAAGTACCAGCCACCATGAGCAATGGTGTGAGTGCAGATGGGGCCGCGTTCTCCCCACACTTCCAGGACTCACCACACAGAAAGCAACCACGGATGCCCTGTGTGAGAACCAGAGGGAGGGAAGAGCTCACCTCATATTGGGCTCAGCTCCAGAAATTCCCATAGATGATTTGACACTGAACATGGGCGTAGGCTTCCTACCTGGGAGGGTGGCATCCTGCCTTCCAGACCAACCAAGTCTTTGCAGAACTTTGCTCTTCCCAGGTAAAGCAACTGCAGCTAAAACTTCACTCTACATCCCCTCTATTGGATTTGATTCCATAGATCATTTGCTCTAAAAGGTCGAAATTACAGTGTTCGTATTGCAATAAAAGTCCTTACCTTGATGTTCCTGTTATTTGTTAAAATGCGTAATAGCCCTCTCTAAGAACCTCACTTTAGGAAGCATAGGAAAGAACGTGGGCCTGGGTTGCCTGCAGTAATTGAATCCTCTCTGAGCCAAGGGAGAGAGTTGGGCACATTTCTGCACTTAGGAAAGGGGCTGGGCCTCAGAGCACACCCCAGCTGGGCTGTTTCTTGGAGCTCCCCAAGTGCAAAGTCCCGGAAATGGGGTTGGAAAGCAGGTACAGGGAAGGAGCAAGAAACTGAACATTGAGGTAGACTTCCCACCAGAGGAGGAACGCAGAGAGAGCCCTCCAGGCCTTGACACAACTGGATGTTGGCCTGAGCTGCTTGTTTGCTCGTCTTGCCTGGAACATGACCTAGGCCTGTCTGCACTTCAGGGCTCCAGAGTTTCCCATGGCCCAGCTCCTTCAGAATGCTGTGTCCTCTGCCAGCTGCCTCTTTAGAAAGTGGCCTGATAAACTACACTCCTGCTTTCACAGCAAAAATTCCCAAAATATCTTCTAACTGCAGATTCCTGAATTTAGTAACATCCCCTCAAAGCATGGCTTTCTAGTGATGAAATTTCAAGCCAGAGACATGCCAATGCAGGAGAAATTTGGGAGCAGACCAGCCATTATGAAGGAAGCAAATCACACTGGAAGAGACTGATCATCCTGCTGTGCATCCACCCAACCCTGCTTCCTACAGCATTCATGCAGCAAGGGAATATCAGTGCTTGTCTTGGTTACCTTTTCTCGTTGTTGAGACAAAATACCCAATGCCCAAAATTAAGGAAGGAAAGGTTTACTTAGCTTACAGTTTTTAGAGGTTTTAGTCTGTACTTGGCTGGTTCTGAGGCACAGTGGCACATGGCAGAGGGCAACAGTTCATGGCGGTGGTACACAGCAAAGCAACAACTCAAGAAGGGAGGAATGGCGACCAGCTGCCTCTTTCTCTCCCTTACATATGCAAACTATCCACCCTAGGACTGGTATAGCTCTCAAACCCACAATCCCAGCAAACTATCCACTTTAGGGTGGGTATAGCTCCCACATCCATAATCCCAGCACTGGATCATGGATCGGTCATAAACTCTAAAAGCCACCCCATAACTGCATGAGGATATGGGGGGACATGCAGGCACAAACTATAACAGTGCTATTTAGGGGGAGGGAGTGTGTTTATGATTTTAGAGTTCCTTCCACTATTCCCTTTAACCCACATCCTACATCAAATTTTCAGAGCACCAAAAGGCTGAAGGTGACCAGCAAGTCTGTAACCTATTCAAGACCACAGTGGTCACATACTGGTCTCCTGAATCTCATGACACATAGTTGACAGGGAACTCACCCAACAAGCCACAGCACAAGACCTCAGTCATGTAAATACACTGGGTGATGTTTTTTACCCTCAGCAACTTCCTAAAAATCATTTAGCAGAAAATCAAATAGTAAACATTTCCTCTGCCACACTTTCCCTGCTAGCTGCCATGACTTAAGCGCTTAGTGCAAGGGAAGCTAAAAGAGAAAACTCCAAAAGAGCTCTGGGCACTAAGACAGCTTTAAAACATGGCGTTCACAGCTCATCTTCTTTTTTAGTAACTGGGAGAGTCACCCTGACCCACATAAAGCAAAGAATCTGAGTGTTACAACCCTGCTTTGAAGAGGATCTGCCTCAGTTGAGTTCAAAGGGAATAAAAAACTAGGTCAGTTGCCCAGGGTTGTTTCTTTTTTTTAAAGAAAAAAGGAAAGGGAAGAAAAAAAAGTATGTCTGGTGGAGTTGATATCTTCCAGCCTTTATTGTCTTGGTTCCTAACCAAATGAAATAAATAAACTAGTAGGGTGTGAATTTATATCAAAGGCATAAGCTTGAATGCCCCAGGAACACCAGTTTATTTGAGCTACTTCTGTGCAAGCTACCTGCTTTCCCTCTTGCTCCCATGCCGGAGCCTCCTGGACCTAACGGTGTGCCAGGGAGAAGCGTTCCCTCGCCTCACCTGCAGTCTCTCAGAGCATGTCCCCCTGTAGGGATTCACACAGGACCACTGTGGCCCTCCCCTCCCCCTTAACCCCTCATTCGTTCATTCATGCATCAGATGTCCTCTCTGACCCCTTGGGTCCTGAGCGCCTGCATTTCACCTCATCGTTCAAGGAGCCCACAGACAAGATGTTATTTTCCCCAATTTACCAGCAAAGCTCAGAGGATAATGAAAGACCCCAGGGTCTAAGTTCGTCTTCCTCCTCCAAAGCTGTGGTGCTTTCTGAGTCAAGGTCCATCCCTGGAGGCACATGCTTGGAGGCTTCAACATCCAGCTATATCAGACATTCCCTTGAGCCCTGTGAGTATCCACCCCCCAATGCATTCGTTCATATGTCTCTCTCACCGCCCTGTGTGCTCCTTGATGGGAAGTGATAACATCTTACTCATTTTTTCAATGAGTATTTTTATGAAATAAAAGTTTTTTTAAAAATGCAGGTGACCCCCCCCATAGGGTCAGCTAGGAGTGAGGAGGATAGGGAAGTTCTCTTCTGCCCATTGTTGCCACCCTGTCCACCCCTGGGTTTAATGATACCATGTACATACAGCTGTTTCTGACCATTTCTTATGGCCAAAATATGGATCCTGGATAATCTTCCTCCTCACCAGTTTATTTCTGATGTTTCCTTAGGATGCATCATATCAGTGCTGGCAGAAAACAGCATACTGGAGGGATAATTCAGTAAAGGGCCTGTGACAGGGAAACCAACAAGGGATTGAAGGCCTTGAAATAGGCAGTGGCAGGAAGTTTGTGCGCTCATGCAGAAGGGGGGAGCATCTGGGAAAGAGCTGTATCACCTGAACCAGGTAAAAGTCAGAGCCCTAGGAAGCAGCCACCTCACCAGAGCTGTGTGTGGAAATGCAGCCAGACTGGAAGGAAGGGACACAGCTGACTGAATCACTCAGAATGCAGCAGGACAGCAGAAAAATCCAGGTGGCATTATGCAGATGAGGTTCATCTCCAAAACAGAGACACAGGCTGGGGAGGTATTGAGGAGTGATGTTCAATCAGCACAGCTCCTTCTTCCTAAGGACCATGAGGTATATCCTAAAGGTCCTCCAGACCTACCTTCTTGGAGTCAGAAAGGCACATCCTCAGCCATCAGCCCTACTCCAGCTCCACCTGGAGCTTCAAAATCAGTGGTCTTGCCCCCAAGTCACCAGTTCTCTAGTGAGTATAGCAAAGATATAATTCTCATCTGAAATGTCTCAAATCGGTGATTTTCTATTGAATCACTGCTATGTGATGGATACTTACACACAAATGACACACTCTGTGATCCAGGTCCTTCAGGAGCTCATGATATTTTTCTTTTAGAGAAATCAGTCCAGTGCTGAAAAGTTAAATAATGCAAAAGACCCTGTGCTCACAGCCTGTTTAAGCAGTTTAGTATAGCAACAAAAGTGAAGGGCTTGAGTTAAAACATCCACTGTTTTGGATAAGTGTCCACCACGGCCTATGTGTTCAATGCTTGATCCTCACATGACACTACTGGGAGGTTAGAAACTTTTCAGAGATGAGGCCTGGTGGGAGATTTTAAGTCAGTATGTGTGTGCATGCACGTGCCCTCTCTCTTTAAGAGGATTGTGTGGCCCCAGTCCCTTTCCCTCTCTCCCTCTCCCTCTCTTTCTCTCTCTCTCTCTCTGTCTCTCTTTCTCCTGGCGAACAACAGGTAACCAATTTCCTCTGCAGTGTGTTCCTGCCATGAGGAGCTGCCTCACCCCAGGCCCAAAAGCAATGGGAGCCAACAGGTCATGTACGGAAACCTCCAAAGCTATGAACTGACATAAACTTTTCCTCTTCATAAGATGATTATCGCAGGTATTTTGTTACAGTAATGGAAAGCTGCCTGTCACACTCTCTGAAACCTTATCTTGGTTTTGTGGTTTTCTAACTGAAGTACCATAACAATTCACTACTCCCATTAGAAGGTGTGGGTCCCAGTGACTTCTACAGCCTGGCCATCTAGTTCTATGAGTCTCTGAGGGTAGAGAACATGAATGATTTCTAAGTTCTATAGAATAAGGCAGGCTGCAGTGGTCAGAGAGGTTTCACCAACATACAGGGTATTGATCTGGGGCCAGAAGGACAAACAGTGTAGGGCATGGCAAAGATGGTGAGCAGGAAACTCTGGGTGGAACAGCCAGTGCAAACTAAGCCATAGAGGCCAGAGGGTCATGGCCCATAAGGCAGGGCAGTAGGACATGGTTCCAAGTGGATGTCAAAGCAAAACTATGGGTAACAGGAGCTCTAGAGGGACTGAGTAGAGTAGGGGTGAGTAATGTTCTCCTATCAAGCTGTAAACATGCCCACCACTGAAACCGAAAACTGATTTTTCTTCACTTAACTTCACTGGTAAACTGAGAACCTAGAAAATCAAATAAGAGCCAACTCCTGATCATTAACTCTAGAATAGAGAGCCTTGAATTATATTTCTAAAGTCCAAATCAAGTTAAGCTACTCCCTTGGTTATAAGCTCGCCATGGTTCCTTCTGCCTGCAGGATTATGTCCAAACCCCTTAGTGTGACACGCAGTCTAGCCTGATCTCACAAGGCAAGGCTGCTCATGGCTACACTAAGCAAGCCACTCACTAGCTGCCCTCCATTTCCCAGACTAGCCTCTCTAAGCATGAACCCTCACTCATCCAGCCAGCAAATGCTGAAGGAACATGTACTAAGTACTCGTACTCACTGTACCCCAGGCCCCAGCTCTTCCAGAGTGATAAAATCAGGTACAGTTCCTCCTTTCCTAGTGCTTCAAGTCTGGAGAAGGTATGTTAGTCCATTTTGTGTTGATACAGAAGAATACCTGAGACTGAGTAATTTATAAAAAAAACCTTTTCTCTCACAGTTGTGGAGGCAGAGAAGACCAAGAGTGTAGCTCTGGCATCTGGCAAGGACCATCTTGCTGCATTAGGGTATGGTGAACGGTATCACATGGCAAAAGAGCGGGTATGCCAGCTTCAGCCTTTCTTAAAGCTACTGATGCCATCACAGCATTATGATCACCCTCATGACCTCATCTAACCCCAATTACTTCCCCAAAGTTCCACCCCCAAATATTTTCAACGGTGGAATTTGGGGATTAAGTTTCCAACACATGAACTTTCGGGGGATACATTCAAACCACAGCAAAGGAAGAGCAATAGCACAGGCAGGTGCTAGGGGAGAGAGGGAGAGTGTTCCAGGCAAAGGGAGGGTACATAAGGCACCTTCCTTATCTGAGGCTTTAGTGGGCTCCATTAAGCCACACCCCTTACCAGGGTTGATCTTCAGGAAAGATGTAGCTGGAGGGGAGTCTCAGGTTTAAAAAATGCCATATGGTATTCTGAGGGCACTACACCACCACTGGCACTGTGAGCATAGAATGGCATGATCATGTTTGTATCTGATTGCTGAATGGGGAAGGGAATGAAAGGGAAGACAAAATTCTTTTCTTTCTTTTTTTTGGGGGGTATTAACTTCCAATCCCTCTGTCCTTAGAGCAAATGGTATATGTTACAGGTTGGAGCTAAACTGTTATCCAAAAATCTCATGTGTTCAGAGGTAGGACTTTTGGAAAGTGATTGGGTCACGGGTCACGGGGAGTGCCATACTCATCAGAGGATTGATTCATTGATGAACTGATGGCTGAATGTGCTATTGGAAGATGGGCTCTGACTGGAAGAAGTGGGCCACGCAAGAGTAATCTAGAAGGGTATATTCCTGTCCCTGGCTCTACTGCTTTCTTTGCCCCTGCTTTCTGGCTGTCAAAGTTGAGCAACCTTCTTCCTCCAGGGCTTTCTGACCACCATTTCTGCCTTGGAATCAGCCAACCATGGACAGAGACCTGTGGAACCATGAGCCAAATAAGCCCCTCTTCCTTTATACTTCATGTGTCTGATATTCTGTCCTAATGACGGGAAAGCTGACTGTTGCAGTCTCTTTACCTTTCCAGAGCTCACTTCTTTTATGTGGATTTTCCTGGCCCCTTTTAGGCAAATAACAACTCCTTCTTTGCTCCCTCTGCCCACTCTAGACATCAAACCTCTGTGAACACATATTAATTAAGCCTATTATGAGTTCCTGTTCTGCCAATTCCCTCCCCCCAATAGATTACCAGCTTCTCCACAGCAACCTTTGCATTGTTCCTTTATTAATCATTGTGCCCTTGAGATCCAGCAAAGATCCTGGAACACCACAGATGGCCAATAGATAATCTATTAGTTACTGATTAAATGAGTAAAACACCAAAATTGCAGGACTTCTCTCCAGATGGCCATGGACCCATCTATTCTCCTGGCAATGCTGGAAAATATGTGTAGACTATTGTAGGACTGCGACATCCCGACTTAAGTGGGGGATGACCGAACAACTCAGGCCCTGTTCCTTCAACAATTTAGCTCCCCAGTATGTGTTTTCCCAGGGCTTCAAACTCAGGGCAGGCCACTCTTAGGGTCCCTTAGCTGACATGTGAGTAGACCACGGAGATGAAACCCCAACCTCTTCAGGCAGCTATGCTGAGCCTGAGAAGATGAGCTCACAGTGCACTGTGGGAGTCTGTTATCCTCTGCTACCTAAACATATGTAATAAACCCACTTTGTATGACTTATTGTATACATGAGTATTCTGACTCACTGGGCTCAGACAAGCTTGTAAGCGGTGCACAGTGACTCTGCTTCACACAAACTCCAGGGGACCCTTCCTAGGGTTGAACTCTCCCTGGGAAGTACATTTCCATACATAGGGAAATGTCTATGAACTAAATCAGGGCACAGACAAACAGATACCACATGAATCCAAAAAATGACAAACTCCCAGGTAAAGAGTAGAGTAATAGTTATTGGGGACTGGAGGGCTGGGAGTTTCAGATGTTGGTCACATTTTCATTTAAATAAGAAAGAAAGAAATTCAAGAAATCCATTGAAATAAATTCAGGAAATCCACTGTACACATGACCACCATGCTAATCAGATTTCCACTGCAGTGACAAAATATCGGAAAAAAACAATTTAAAAGGAGGAAATAGGTATGCTGGCTGAAAGTTACAGAAGTTGCAGAACATGGTCACTTGGGCCTGTCACTTTGAGCTTGTGGGAAGAAGCATATGGCAGAACAAAGATGCTCACGTCACAGCAGCTGGGAAGAATAAAAGAGAGAGGAAGCGGTAAGGGGCTGCCTCTTCACCTAATATGCCCTACTTTCTCCAATGGGGCACCACTTCCAGAAGTTTCTACCTCCTCCCCACACCAGAGTCAGCTGAGGCCAAGCTCTCAACACATGAGCTTTAGCAGGATGGGATGTTTAAAGTCCAAACAAAGCAGGGACTATATAGTTCATAATAATGGATTGTATACTTGGAAATTGCTAAGAGAGTAGATTTTAAATGTTCTCAACACAAAAAACCAATAAATACTCATATATGAAGAAATAAAGTCATTACTTAGGCTCAGTTTAGACATTCTGCCATATATGTATAAATACATTTTCCATAAATATATGCAATTTTTATTTACCAACTGAGAAAACAAACTTAAAAAAAAATGAAACATGCACATTTTTTTCCTCAGAGATAGAGACATCTCTATACCCACATGGATGGGTTCCCCATGCCAGCCAGACCTCGCTGACCCCATGAAAGAGTCTGGACTCAGCATGGATGGACACAGATAGAGGTGCAGCAGAGCAGAGGCTGTTGTGTTCTGTTCAACCCAAGTCCAAGGAAAACATCTTAGAGTAAAATGGACATTCAATGGCCAGTGTGTTTGGGTTAAAGGAGAGATGGGGCGGGAACGTTTTGTAAGTAGCAGGGAGCAAGTAAAACAAGATGACAGCTTGCTTTGGTGTTTCCCTGGGAGCCCTAATTCAAGGCAAGACAAGACCAACACCAGCTCTATTTGGACTCTCCATGCATTGGACCAAAGGGACATGAACAGAGCCCTTCACCTGCAGGCAAGGAATGCAATACCCCCTGCATTTATATTCCTAGGTGCACATACTGTTTTCAAGTCCTGGGATGTGATGTTGATGAAAGACAGTTAATTCAATTTCTACAAAGAAATTGATTAATGGACTGGATTAAAAGAAGTCCCTTGTGTCTGAAGCCTTTGCCCAGCATACCAATTCCATGTTATCTGGCCTGGTTTCCTCCTTCTTGCCTCACTTGACACTTTGACAATACACATTCAGGCATAGCAGGAAGAGGGAGGGAGGGAGGAGAGATGAGAAGCTGCAGATTAGAGCTCGAACACACCTCTATATTTAATTAGTTCTATTAATATTTAAAAACAATAATAAAAGAGCCCCTTAGAGAACATACTGATCTTAGAATTGTTCTTGAGATTGACAGCTGTTCTGTCTGGAGCAGGATTCTCCCAGGGGCTGGAAGGACTCAACTCTTTCTTTGGTTAGAAGGAGAGAAGGACAATAAAGCAGGATTAACAGCCACCTTGAAATTTCATTTGGGGTGAAGACCAAGCCCAAGGTTGGCGCAGCTTCTCTCTGTCCCTACAGCGTACAGAGCCCTTCCCCAGCTCCCTTGCCAGTTCTGTGGCTTCTCTTAGTCTCTACTCACCTGGAAAGACCAGAGAGTGATTCCCAGACATCTATAATCAGGTCCTACAAGGAGCTTTTTCCTCTAATGTTTAGTTTCTTTAGCCTCATGCTTGGCTGCTGGCCAGCATGGCCCCACTGCCCTTCTGCCTCCTGTGTTCATCAGGGCAGGTTCTGTTGATAGCACCCTTCACTCCTGAGCTAATATTTGTAAGATCCTTGAACTTTTTACAGAACTCCAACTTCTGCCATCAGCTTTGAATCTATATCCAAGATCAGAAAAGGATGCAGAGAAATGACTGCATCCACCCAAAAACATCATGACTATGCTGCCCTGTATACCTGTGCTTGCTTGGCATGGCTTTAGCACACTCTGGTCTGCAATGAAGACTCAGGGTAATAATTCATAACATGCACATTAGCAAGGCCACCCCAGCTCTGCCTTTCCCACCTCCCATTTGAGACAAAAGCCACTGAATGCCCTTCCTAGGAGCAGTCATTTTTAGTGCTGCTTAAAAGTGCTTGCCGTGACTTTCCATCCACAAGGCTCACTGTGGCTATACCATGTTCTCTAAGTCTGTGACAAGAAAGTTGCTGATGGACTTCAGGCAGCCATGGGATGCTGTCTCATTTCTAAAGCTAGAAAAAAATGCTGATGAATAATTTATTCAAATGAGCCTGTGAATGTTGGGCAATGTTGCATTGCAAAATAAATCAATTATAATTTCTTTAAGGAGAAAAAAAATTTTAGTTCACTGAAAAACACTGCAAAAGTATGTAGTTTTCTGTTTATTGGGGGGGGGAAGTGAAGTTTCATTTGAATAAGAACCTGCTACAACGGCTAGCATCATTTCATTGACTCCTAAGGAGAATGCCTCCCATCCATGCTGCATCCTCCAGATGCCTGCCTTACCTTTTTCAATTAAAATGCTGCTCCTATTGGGAGGGTAACTTTGCATTTGTAAGGCTTACTAGAGTATAGCATTATTTGCCTAAAAGTATGCATGAATTAGTGCTGTGTGTCCCACACAGGGTTTCCGGGAGAACTGAGCACCTCTAGGTGTTGGGATGGATGGGTCGTTTTCCTACAATACCAGGAGAAAGAAGTTGTCATTCAATATTTTCAGGGATTTGCAAGGTAGGAATGGTGCCTGGCATCTTTGGTATCAGCAGCATATCCGGTCTCAAAAAGAAAAAAATAGATTCTCAGGAATTTAGAATTTGGGGAAAGAAAAGAGCACTATTTTTCTGAAGTTGAAATGCAGAAGGACTGGAAGACTCATTTAAACTCTTCCCAGAGCATGCTCCACCTACCTGCCCCACCCGTGCACAGCCTCCAGGCAGGTGTGCAGGTGTGCAATGCCAGAGAGAGGCACTACATGCAGATGAGACCAGAAAACCAACCTGCTCCCTTGGCCTAAGCCGGGCCTTTCCTACATGGGTGCTTTGTGAGTTGTGTTACATATGTCAGGATAACAGCACAGGTGGGCAACGGGCCTAAAGCACCTCACGGAAGCCAAGATAGATGAAAGACAGGTAAATCCACCCAAACTGGGGTTGGATACCAGGGCTGATGGCAAACTTTGCCTCCCCTAGAATACTGCTTCAAGTGCTTCCTTGTCCTGTCTATACCTTCACAGAGGAAGTGACTCAAGACAATGTATGACAATGAGGCACTGTATCTGTGAAATTTTAGAAGATCAACTACTAGATCTTTCAGCTTTTTCATCATTTCTCCTAACAACACAAAACGCTCACATGTCATGAGGCACTAGAGGTGCCTCCAGCATCTCCAGTGTGTCTGGGAGGGCCCTGCGGTGGTGGGAGATTGGAGATGGGAGTGCTCTTACCCCAAGGAGGCAGGGAGAAATCCAGCCCCCTGTGTCCCTCAATGCCTCCCCAAGTGCCTAATGGAGATGGGGGTCAAGTGCAGGGGCAAGCTGACAGAGCACTGGAGCATAGCCAGATGGAGGCAGTGCTAGAGTAGTCTTGGCTGAATGTTCTGTAAAGGACCTCGCTGGTCCCCTTATGTTTTAGTTGGATCTAAATGTCCCCTAAAACTTGTATGTTCCAGGCTTGGTCCCCAAAACAGCCTGAACAGAAACAGGGCTTTGATGAAGCGATTGAATCATAAGTGGTCCAACCTCACCAAGGGGTCACAGTTGATGGAATTATTGGAACACAGTGGAAACTTTGTGAGATGGGGCATAGTTAAAGGAAACAGGTCCCTGGAGACAAGCTTGGAACAGTATATCTTGTCTCTGGCCTAGTCCTTCCCTGCTCTTTCTGCTTCTCAGACTCTATGAGATGAGTAGCTTTGCTCTGCACACATTCACTTCATCACAGGCCCATCGACATGGAGCCAACTGACCATGGTTTGAACCATCAGAAACCATGAGCCAAAATGAGCCTTTTCTCAGAAAGCTGACTAACGCATCTTAGCTAGACAACATTCTTCTTCGCCTCTGCTCTCCTTCAATCTTTACCTCTTCTTGACCTGACAGTCTGTGATGATCCTTACATCTTTGTTTTCTCATTAGATTTTTTCCATGCTTACAGTGGAATATGCAGGGCTACCAGCCCAGGCTGTCACAGTCTATGCCCTGGGGAAGAAAAAATGACTCCATCAGGAAGCCTTGGGTTCTGCACAGCTCCTCAAAGGGCAAGGAGGCCACGGTTGACCCTGGGACATAGCACACTCCGAGGTGCCCCTGCGCACCAGGCTTGAGGTACTTTAGGCCATCACCATTTCCATTTAACCAACCACAGGTAGGTCCAGCAGGTGCCAATACTCAAGGGTTAGAGGGACTCTTGGGGGTGGGAGTCTGGGAATGGATGTGACTATTATAGCCAAATTCTAACCAATGACAGAAAGAGGAGACCAAGTCTAATGTGCTGTGCAGTCACAGGACAAACCCAGGAGGACTCTCTGGCCTCAGCCCTGTAGGCAGCAGCTCAAGGCCTGGAGAAACCCTGGCTGCCAGGATATTCATATTGCAAACACACCCAAGAGGAAGAGGAAGGGGAAAATCCAGTACACATACTATTTCAATAAAACCTTAAATACCACAAAAACAAGAAATTTCTGTGTTATACCTCTTTGAATATCTGTATGATTTGTCACAGAAAAAAACAACCAATAAAGAAAAATAAGCAATAAATCCTTCCGTGATCACCCAGCATTCTCTCTCCCAGTCTCAAATCCTACTGCTTTGGGCATTCTGCTTCCAACTGGCAATCCAAGTCCCACCTATCCCCTCCCGAACACATGCCCCCAAATACACTCAGTTCCTTTATACTGCTACCTTCCAGCCTATCTGACCCTATCCCAACTTTAAACATGGCATGATTTCTCACACCTCCAAGCTTTGCACATCATGTCTATTTCAGGAATTGCCTCCCTCTTCCACACAACCCTTACTCCACTGGAAAAGTCCTGCTTGTCCCTAAAGACCCAGGTCACAGGCCATTTGCTAGGAACCCTTTTATATGCCCCTGATACCCGTCTGGCATATATCTTTATTATACTATTTTTACTCAGCTCAGAAAGCTTTAAAGCACTTATCTATTCTCTTTTCTTACACTCGATTGAGAATCTTAAGAGCTGGAGCCATGGTCTTCACCTCTGAGTAAGCACAAAGATGGAAGGGTGGATGGATGGATGGATGGGTGGTTGGCAAAACCCAATGTAATTGAGTAGTCACAATCACATGCCTATGAGAGGAGGCAGAGCCAGCCACCCACAAGGTCTGGATCTGAGTGTTTCTCCTCCCTCTAGCATCATGTTATGGCCTTTCTCTGAGGCCCTTCCATTTGCAAACAGAAAATAAGAACAAGATTTAAAAAGTCATGGTTCTACAGGTACTTAACAATTTCCTAAAACTGAATTTGAAAGCACAGTCTCTCCCACTGGCCTTAACTGGCTGCAGGCTTCACAGATGACTTCTCAGGTCTGGCCTGCCACAGATACCAGTGCAGATTCCTTTACAGAGAAAGATATAAACATTTTCAGAATAAATCAAATAAAGAAATAGATGGACTCTTTCAGGTTCCCTAAGGGAGGATGGATCACTTTATCTGGAGAGCTTTTCTCCAGAATTGGAAGGAGAGGGGGAAAGGTGTCTATTGTGGAACACATCCTACATGCCACATGCTTCAACATATGTGCTTCATTAAATGATCCCCTTTGCCAGCTGTGAGGCAAGCACAACTCTCTCAGTGTTATAGGGACCCAGAGGAGATTACCCCAGCCGCATAGCTATGCAGTGATAACACCAACATTCAAACTTAGGATTCTGGAGTCATCCAGAGTCTAAGGCAAATTGTGTTTGTCCTTGCCAAGAATATAGCTTTGCCAGTTGACTAGCTGTAAAGAGATCCCCTTATGAAGACACAGAAGTACTCCTCAAGGTCTCGTCTCAGGAAGGACAGCCTCTGCCTTGGGAAAGAAAGCTGGAGCAAGAAGTTCAGGTGGTTTTCCTCAAGGCTTTACCTTCCCCTTTGGGTCCTGGCATTCTCTGACCTGCTTCCACCCCACTGGTCCCAAAGGACTATTGCTGACCTTTACAATGCTGTCCACACATACAGGCAAATCCTGTGCTTGGCTCCTCTTAGAACTACTGAGGCAGATGGGTATCCAAGAAGATTACCAAATAGTACAGGAATTCAGCCAAGAACAAAGGAAGCACCAACACATCCAGGCCCAAGCCTAGGCTTCTAATCTTGCCACAGTAAATCTCTCTCTCCTTGTTTGTGGGCTTCAACCTGTAAGGTTTCTTCAGAGTCCAACATCTACCCAAAGTCCCCAGCCCAGCCGAGGTCAAGGTGCCCTCAAGAAGAGAAGAATGACCAGAGCATCCAGGCCATGGGAGGCAGCACCAAGACCTCAAATTCACTCAGGAAGTAGACACAGCACCACAGTCTGTGATAGGAGACAAAAGCCTGTGGTTAGGGCAGCTCATGGGGCCTTGCTCTCTCCTCCCAGGGTGCCATAATGTGAAAATGTGGCATCATCATGATTATATCCTCCCTGGCTTGAAACTTTCTGTTTCCCCTCCCCTCTGCACTGCCCTCTACTCTGCTCAAGGTTCATTAGAGAGGAAGAGCCAGTAAGATCTGTATCAGTGGAAGGTAAAGATACATTATGAGCAATTAGCTCAAATGATTATAGGTACTTAGAAATCCCAAGATCTGTAGTCAGCCAGCTGGGAACCCAGGAGAACTGAGGGTTTGTTCCCTTCTAAAACCCTGAAAGTCCATGACCCCAGAAGAGACAATATTTCAAGTTCAAAGGCCAGAAAAGACCCAGATCCCAGCTCAAGTAGCCAGACAGCAATTCCCTTACCAGGCCTTTTTGTCCTCTTCCAGGCTTCAGCTGGTTTGTAAACGAGACCCACCTGCAGTAGAAAGGACACTCCGCTTCATTCAGCCTACCAGTTCATATGGGAATCTCATCTTTTGAGAAACCCTCACAGACACACCCAGAATAATGCTTCCCAGAATATCCAAGTCAAGTGGGTACATAAAACTCCCCTCTACCCTTCAGCTTCACAGCGGCCTTTCTTCCAGGCCTCACAGTTACACACCTGACCAAGTCACCCAATCATACCTGGACTCTGTGTGGGTTTCCCTACAAGGACCTGCTTACCTCTCTTTTCCCTTCCATAAGCCTATTTGTACTTCAAGACTCAGCTCTTGGGTGTCTTCCTGACACCTCCATCCGCTTCTCCCCTCTGATGTCAGATCAGCTCCATTCATTAAGCACTCCTAAGCTCTTTGCTCTCTGCTAAGATGGGATCCTGTATGCTCTAGCAGTGGAGGAGAAGAGTTGTGAAAGAGGCAATTTCTGAACAACACGAAGGACGCCCAGCCCAGCCTGGGTTGGAACGTGGGGAACGGGGCCCAAGGGCCTCTCTGCAGAAGGAGATGAAGGAACCAAGTCTGGAAGTGGGAGGCAGGAGAATGAGTAAGGAAGACTTCAGAGCAACATAAACCAAGGGACAGAGGACTCGTCCGTCCGGTTGCAGCGAAGTACAAGGGGCCTTGTGCTGCAGCAATGTTAAGCCGCAGAAGTTCTTGGGGACAACGCCAATGCTATGTGCAGGTCATGGAGAAGCATAGACGTCATGCAGAGGAGGCTGGCCTTGACCCCAGCATGGGCCATGGCAAGGCATCGTGCACGTTGCTGTTTCAAATCGTACAGAGCTGTAGATGTGAGCCCACGCTACTCACCAGAACACTGA
Organism: Dinomys branickii; assembly: GCA_004027595.1. Lineage (NCBI taxonomy): Eukaryota > Metazoa > Chordata > Mammalia > Rodentia > Dinomyidae > Dinomys > Dinomys branickii. The sequence continues at coordinate 16,122 of PVLD010024424.1, forward strand.
GCCTCCTGGAAAGAAGGACCCTGCCTTGGTCGCCTAGGAGCTCTGGCCCTCAGTATGGTGCCTGGTGGAACAGCATGCTGAGTGCTACCATAGAACACTAGTGGGTGTTCAATAAACATTTGAGCACAAGAGGGGGAGAGAGATAGGGGACGGAAAAAAGAAAGGAAGAGAAGAGGAAAGGAAGGAGAGAAAGACAATTTTCTCCTTCAGTCTTTGCAGAACCATTAGGAAGTGAGAGAGAGCCATTATACTTCCCATTTCACAGATGGGAAGACAGAGGCCACAGAGTTCAGTGATTTGCCCAGTCTTCTACTGTGCTAGTTTCCAGTTTGCTGCCCAGGTCCCTCTTCCGAGGGTGTTCACCCATCTGCAGGAGACACTGGGCAGGCTCACAACAGTTCTGTCCTCCTTGTATCGTACCTCCAGCCGGAGGCTGGTCATGGCAGCTGACTTCTGTCACTGAGGCAGAAGCATCCAGGTAGCAAACTGTTTTCGGAAAGACATGGCATCCAAGCTGCCCAACCGTGCTTGTCCTTTAGAATCTCAGTAGCAGGGCCAAGAATACACCCCAGAGAGTGAGTACTTCCCAGCAACTTCTCATGTATCCGGCCTCCCTTCCCAAAATCTGGATGCACTGATGTCAAATTTGCCTGCACTCTCCTTCCTTCTTCCCAGGTGAGTTTTTTCTCTGTTAGGTGCCTCTGGCTGCTCCCCCTGATCTTTTGCTTTTCTCTCTCCTTGCTATCTGCCCTTCCTCTCCCTGTTTCCTGCTAGCACACATAACCCCTCCCCCAACTCCTCACATTCCTGCTCTGATATTGCCTGACCTGCCTGGAGTTGGTTGTCTGCTAGAGCGTGGCTTTGTCCACACCACCCATGGCTACCCCTGTCAACCCCCACCCAGAGGACCGGCCCAGGCTGTGTTTGCGGGAGCAGTTTATGCAGCCTGGTCTTGGTCTCCTACCGATTTGGCCCCATCACTAACTCCTCTTGGTGGAGCCCGTTAGTCCCTGAGCTCCTTTCATTCTCATGTTTTGTATTTCAGAGATGTTCCAGAGTTCACATCCACTGCAGCAGCCTGTTCAGGTGACCATCCTACCATCTCCCAGCAGGACCGAGTACCTGCTTCTGTGCAGCCCGAGCCTCCTGCCCTGGGTCAGGCGAGTTGAGCAGAGCCCATCTCAGAGCTAACCCCCAAGTCTTCCCCTCCTGACCCTGGACCAGAGGTGGCAGCTCAGGCAGCACTACGGGGGAGCCCGGAGAGGCTAAAAAACCTTCAGCTCTCTCAGCCTCTCCCTGCTAGCCCAGTCTCTTCGGGGCACAGAAATGGAAATCTCCAGACTTCTTTCTTCTGTCTCTCACAGAGCTCCAAAGGGATCAAATCTCTCACGTCGTTCTCCCTTTCTAGACCAGCAAGACTTCTTGCTTCGATCCAGCCTTGAAGCCCCAAAACAGGCTTCCAGGAACCAACAGGGGCAGATACTAGAGCAGCAGGGCTTGAGGAAGAAGCAGAGCCACTAAGGGCTTCATCATCGTTCCAGATCCAAGGTGAGCATCACCGTTCTCCGCATTGTTCTCTGTGGGGAGAGGACCTTGGCATCCTGCCCTCAGAGGGGGAGGGGCCGGGAGGGTGCACACGTCCTCTGCAAGGAGCGGTGAGTTTAAGCCCCACAGCCAACGCTTCAGAAGAACGTACTCATGGCAGGGAGTGTTGCACCAACTCCAGCAGGCAGGATAGGAGTGTGCTCCTAACCTTTCCGGGGCCCAGTAGGTGAGAACATTTATAGCTATGCTCTCCTCTGCTGCGGTAGGCCCTTTTATTTTATCTTATTTTTATTTTGAGATAGGATCTCCCTAGGTCACTAAGTTGCCCAGGGTAGGCTTAACATGCAGTCCTCCGGCCTCAGCTTCCTAGAGCACTGGGATCACAGGTGTGTGTGCCACCACAGCCAGCTCACTGAGATGCCCTCAGCCAGTCTGCAGTTCCCCTCCAGCAACCATGCAGATGCTGGGACCCAGTGTGCGGTGCACTGCTGCATTCTGTCTTCGCCTGGCCATCCCCAGTCTTGGCTCGCTCTAAGCAAGGGAGAGCCCAGGAGAAGGGAAGCTCGGCCAGCTTGAGCCTCCCAGGGTCAGAGTTGGGCCACTAAATGCTGTGGCTGCTGGACCTGTAGAAATTTGAGGGACGGTCAGCTCAGGAGCCGCTCCTGACACACACTGGCCTTCTCAAAGGACTTCTGTTCCACTTGGTGGCATCTCCCAGGCAGTGGCAAGGAGGCCCAAGGAGTTATGGAGAACCAGCCACTCCACGTCTGCTTGTCTGTCAATTAAACACTGTTCTGAGGCCTTGTTCATCGTCTGTTTTCCTCTCCCATTCTTTAAATTTTATGACATAGTAAATACTTCAAAGGCCAAGCAGTGCCTCAAAATACTGGTTGGTAGCAGGCCAGTCCACCCTTGGGCCCTGCAGCCACCTTTGGATCCCATCTGTCAAGCTTCTGAGCCCCAGGAAAATCAATGGCAAGGAGGTTTCCAGGCCCCTGGAGAAAACATTTCCCATTGTGCAGAGATAGCAACACCTGTCAACCTGCTGTGCCCAGCACATCAGTGGAAGTCACTGGGAGTAGTCCTCCTGGAGAGGGAGAAGGGTTTCCTGGCCCTGGGCTGCTGCACAGGTGTCCAGGAAACACCCAGAACCAGCACCTTTTGGTGCACACCTGTAATCCCAGCACTCAAAGGCTGAGGGAGGAGGCTCACAAATTCAAGCTTGGCCTGGGCGACTTAGCATCTTAGTAAGACCTTATCTCAAAATAAAAGGGCTGGGGATGTAGGTCCATGCAAGGGCCCTGGGTTCAATCCCCAGTACCGAGGAGAGAGAGGAGAGAGAGAGAGAGACGAAGAAGAAAAAGAAGAGGAAGAGGAGAAAGGCACAGGCCAAAGCTCCTTCTACACTTTCAATCTAAGAAGTACTTTGGCAGCTGATGTGGTAGAGGAGGAAACAAGGAATCTGTTTCTTTGCTTGCTTATTCCATACGCAGATATAATAATACCTTGCAACTTTATTTTTACACACATAGATAATGATTTTTATGATGTTGTTCTGTATTCTGAACCTTTAGGTTGAAGAGAGTATACCTCTCTATTGCTTTACAGATGAAGAAATCAAGGTAAAGATAATCAACATGGCTTAAGAGGGTCACAAATTTACCTGATGGCCAAGTTGAAACTGTAACCCAGGTTCTGTAAGTCCCAGTGGAAAAACACACCTCTACCACACCTCCTTGACCAGTTGGATCCACACAATCCCACCCAGGTGGTAAACCCCTGGCTCCACAGATATAGAGCTTGAGAGATGGTTTGACAATAGCTGGAGGGACTGGAGACCCTGGAGCAGGGACTTCTACTGATAGGCCAGGCACAGCAGGTTGACAGGTGTTGCTCTCTCTGCACAATGAGAAATGTTTTTTCCAGGGGCCTGGAAACCTCCTTGCCAGAAGGAGGCTTGCAAAAGCCAGATAAATATAGAAAGGAAAGATGGAAGGCAGAACTTGGATACCAGAGACAAATTTCTCCTGGATGGTAAATAATGAATTATGTTACCCTCCCAGGGGTTATGGCCACACATCTGCAGGCAGAATGGCCAGGTCATCACCCATTGATATCTACCATGTCTTGGGTGTTGAACTGGGGAAAACAGAAATGAATACAATATATTTTCTGGCCTTAAGAAGGTCATTCCAATAAGAAAGGTAGGTCTTTGATAAACCTACGAATTGTCCTCATTATATGAGTCATCCTCCACTTTCTTAGAAATATAACTTTCGATTCTAGTTAAGTGTAAAGGCTTTATTTTCCATCTTTGCCTGGCGCTCTAGCCAAAGACATAGCAAAACGAACAACTTACTTCATATGTGCTTTAAGGAAAGAGATGTGTTCTTTTCGTCCTCCCTTCTCTAAGATTGTTGGAATGTGGATGTGAAGACTGGACCTGTGTAGCCACTTTAGATCTTGAGATTATCTTTGGACTAGAACCCATAACATGGTAGAACAAAGAGCATAAAAAACCCATGCTCTGACAGCACCAAGCACCTACAAACCCAGGACTGAGAACCTCCGGATATCCCATATGTGAAAAGATTTGTGTCTCATTTAAGATGCTATTCTGTTAGCACTTTCTGTTAGACTCTGTTCAATAGAACCCTACTAGTAAAGCCTCTGATAGACAAGTCAAGCTGTTGGAAGAGCTAACCATGCTCTGGGGAGAGCACCATGGGAGCAGAACGAGGATCAATTCACTCTGCTCAGCAAGTTAAAAAAAAAAGTGCAGACTTGTGTGAACGAGTCTTTAAAATGGAGCTGGGTTTCCTCTCGAGGGTAGAGGTGGGCATCCCAGTTACAGGGACCAAGATGCAGAATAACACATGGCTTAGCCAAGGGAGAGGGGACTGGTGCTGCTGAGTAACTAAGCAGCAGCACCATCCCTGAAGAGGGGCGTCCCAGATCTCACCCAGCCCCCTCAATGGTTTAAGGTGCAGCCTGGACCCCAGCCAGCAGCTTGGTCTGACAGCTCTGCAATAACCCACAATGCCTTCCTGTGTTGCAGCTGTGCTACCAGCTGCACTCACTGTGTCCTCTGAGAGAAGCATGGACTCCAGGGAGGGCTGGTAAACACCTGCCAGGCTCCAAGCGAGGCTGGGGAAGAACATTGCTGTGCTTCTGGGTGGTTCAGGCCTTGCAGAAAGAAGGGCTTATTCGGAGATACTCAGGGGCAGAAAGCAAAGCCTTTATCCTTGTATCCCACCACCCACTGCTGCATAAGGAGTCACTCCAAGTCTTCACAGGTTCAAAGGACAGTGGCGTGCTGTTTCTTCTACCTCTGTGGTTGGCTGGGCTCCACTGGACATTCTGCTCCCTGTGCTGTCCTTTGAATGTCCTGGCAGCAGTAACAGGAAAGGTAGGCCATGGTTGCATGAACCAAGATGCCCTCACTCGCACATCTGGGGCTTGGCACCACTTCCAGACCACTGTCTCCCCACAGCATTTCCCTGAAAGAGCAGCCAACTTCTCTGCAAGTGACTGAAGACCCCAAGGCCAGGAAAGGGGGAGCCATAAGATCCCTTCCACCTCACTCCAGTGACCAAGGCCAGACCCAGGGCCAGAAAGGACTGAAAGGAAGAGACTACACTAAACTTCTTGAGGGGAGAGATGTGCTTCCCACTACAGGACAGAATGCACAGGATTCCTGTGGCCATCTCTGGGAACAATCTTTCTCTGCCAATCCTCTGACCACCGTGGTTCACATCCCTTGCACATGTAGAACACACATACCTCGGCCCTCCAGAGACTAATTCTGTTACAGTATCTGCTTGGAGCTCAGAATCTCATTATTCTAAATCAGAGCCAGCTGTGGATGGGGATTCCTGATGCAGTCCTTCCCCTGCAGCTGCCCCAGGAACATGGGAACTAAAGAAATACTTTCCTGTCCCTCCACAGCCAGGATGCAATGGAGATCAGGGGTGGTGGCCTCACACACCAGATTCCTTTCTCTCCTCCAGCCTCAGCTAACAGTTTCCTCTTGTTGACTCTTCAGCTTCCATCAGTCATTCATTGCAACTTTGTTAGGGCAACCCCCAACGCAGACTGAAGCAAGGGTAATTCATTTCATGTAGAAATGGAACATTCAAGAACACTGGAGACTGTGGTAGTGTGGGAAACAGAACCTAATGAATTTCTACATTCAGCTAAAAAGATGTAGACATCCTAAAAGGACCATTGAACTTATTTTATGTGCACAGATCACAGGAAGAGAGATGAATTATTGGGAAGTGTTTCCATTTTCTAAGAAGAATTTAAACAACATATAAAGGGCCCAGGATAGTCTCTCCAGCCAGAAAAAGATTCTCAAAGTAAGAAATGGCCTCAGAGTAAGGAACAAATCAAAAACATGGGCATAACACTCCTTGGTAGGAGCTCAAGAGGATTTGAGACATGTGTCATAGCCCCTTTCAATGTGATGAAAGGCTTTCTAAGAGTCCACAGGAGCTTGCATCAAGGCCAAGAAGAGGCCTGCCTCAAAGGATGTCTTGGGTGAGGCATTTACCAAATGCAGTGGAAAAATGATCTTCTACCTAGAAAACTCACATCCTTAAAGAAGGTGTATAAGTTCTTATTAAAGGGGGCAATGATCAGTCACAATCAAATTTGCCTGCATCCTAGCTTCCTACAGATGGAATGCAAACAGGAAAAATTTCTCAGCTGACAGTATGGACCACTTCCTACAGAAAAGGAAAGATACCTCAGAGCTCAAAGGAAGATCGAGGAATGCCAAGGGTCTGAAAGCTAAGGAGAGTGATGGACAAGGAAGCCACTGTTGGAGAGGAAAGTTGGGCTCTAGCTAAAGACAATCCATGCCTCCTGGTTGACAAAGCTATAACAAGGGTTTGGATAGATTTCAGAATTTGTAGGAACTAGTGTTGCCTTCAGATCCCAATCCTTTTCTCTTGGGATATCTTGTCCATTTGACAATCCATTTTCTTCCTGTCCATTGTATATTGGTACATATTGTACTGGGGGTGTGGGATGCAGATGATTTGTCTAGAGATGGGTGTCTTGATTAGTAGTCCCATGGGAGCAGCAGCATCCAAGCACCTTTTCTATCTCTAGAGCTGATCCAGAACAAAGTCAAAGACACAGACAGACTTTGGTCCTATAGCTGAGGGAGGTATGGTGGGCCTTGTGGAAGGACTGTGGTAGAAGCAACATTTTGCAACACCTGGGCCCAGGCCTTAAAATGTCTTACAGCTTTTATTTTACACTCTCAGAAGCTTGAGTTGTCATGTAAAGTAGTCCAGGCTACCCTGATGGAAAGAGATGCTGTAGAGGAGAGTCAAGCTGGCAACAACCAGACCCAATACAACAGACTGGGACACTTGGCTGTCAGAACTGAGGTCAAATGCAGTTGCATGAGGGAGTCAAGGCAAGACCAGCAGACACTGTTCAACCCACAGAAACGAGAGAGGTACTAAAGGCCATGTTTCAATCTAAGCCACTAAATTCAGGGGACAATTTGTTACACTGGATTATATTATTGACATAAACCTCATTCCCACTTTATATTGTACCTTTCTGCTGGATAAGAGAGGAAAATAGTAGATGTAGGATGCTGCCAATGGAATGGGACTTGGCTATACCAAGAGGAAGGATTTGGAAGTTTATCCTCTCTCAAAAGATTTGGAAGACTTCACATAGTCCTAGGAAAGCCAGAAATGGTTCAACTGTGTCATTTTACAAATGAAGGCATAGACACAGAAGATGGTTTATCAAAAAGGCCTGCAGAATGCATAGTACTAACATCATTGTGGGTTCAAATTTATGTCAAGTTCAAGCCTAGAACCTAAGATTCCAGGGTTATTGATAACCACATGACTTTGTAACTGAGTAGGGTGTTGAAAGTTTTTCATTTTTCCTGCATCACTTAACCTAATATCCAACACAATGTGAACAAACTGGTTTGAACAGGTCAGATTTGTTCGTCTTATAAGATGCCAGGGTAACAGTCCTGGACAACTACCATGCAGTCAGTTCCATCTTCTATCTTTTTGTTCTGTCATCTTTCACATAGAGTATTCATTCTCATACCCATGGTCATAAAAGAGCTGCGGCTCCTTCGAGCATTACTTCTACATTACAAGCAGGCAGGAGAAAGATAGGTTAAAAGTATAAAACAAAATCCTTCTCCTTGTAAGGCTTGTATTTTGTGGTGGTTTGGTTTGGTTTAGTTTGGATTGTTTGTTTTGTCTGGCTTTGTCTGCTTGATTTATCCAGGAATGGAAGCTCTCCCCAGAATCTAACAATAACCAATTGTCCAGCAGGATGTTACATGGTCACCATGGTGAAAATGGAGGCTAGAAAGTGAGGTTATTTTGCTTTCTAGAGTCTACAGGACAGAAAGACAAGGAAGAAACAAGGGAAGTGGACCTTGAGTGATCCAACCAGTAGTGCCTGTCATATGTCCTCCAGAAGAGGACAAGGTGGAAAGAATGATGGCCCTACCTCCCTAGTCTCTGTACCATCAGTTCTGATGCTTAAACGCCACTGGCGGCCAGGTCGTTTGGATGAGTAGTTTGTCTGCCTCCAAAAACAATCACATGTGTGTATCAGGGATGTGGGATCATCCATGTAGAGCCACAGAGATCATCAGGGAAAGTGTGTACAGTATTAATACCCTCATGGATTGATGGAAACCCATGAATTATGCATATGTCAATAAATCATCATTATGTTGGGAGTAAGCAAAGAGCCTACTAAATTTAGAATAAATTTCAAATTAATCTAAATTATACATGGCTGGTAAATGGGACCCTTTTGTGAAACAAGAAATGCTGTATATCTAGAATATTCAGCCGTGGGTCTCTGGGGCAGAATACAATTAAGAAGAACACTCAGTTGTCAGAGCTTTGTTTCTCAGATCATTCCCTAGCAATCCCCACTCAACATCCAGAGGCCTGGCAGAATCCAGTCCCTCATCAGGACCATTTCGGAGGAGCTCGGAAACTTCTGTTCCTTGGCATATGGCTAGCATGTGTGAATATAGAGATGAAGTGTTACCAAAGGGACAGACAGAAGCTCGAGAAAGATCTACTATGAAAACAAAAAAGGGGGAAGACAGCCGTCTAGGGAGCCAGCCATCATTACTGTGTGGTTAATGAGGCCAACAATGGAAAAGCACTTAGTTCCTCTCAGAAGCTAGAAATTAGCTGCATTCCAGCCTAGGGGGCTGGAACCTGGAGGCTAGCGCTGAGACTGAGGCCCCAGGACCACAGCAAGAACGAATAAATATCTTCTGATGATCATTTCCTGGTCTTTGGAGTTCACAAGTTTTAGGCAACTGGAAAGATGGCTCTGCAGATGCCATCACTTCCAAATTGGGGGCTTGGATGGCCTCAATACAACAGGGTCCCACACTATTTGTTGCCCCACAGCACCTCAACTGCAGGGAAATACCAAGACCTGTGATTCACTACGCAGCACTGCTTCCTCAACGCGACTCAGGCAATGGACCAGCAGGGTACTAGAAATGCACAAGGACCTGCCCTGAGCCAATGGCCCAGACAAGGTCAACAGGCAGTAGTTCATGAAGATAAGTAGCAGGGAGCTGGGGAAAAGAATGCTGCCCAGGTCAGGAGCCTCCTCAGCCTCTAATCTCAGCTCTCCTCTAATCTCAGCTCATAACTGGCCATATGACCTTGGAAAGGTCACGTCCATAAACTCCATGGGCATCAGTTTCATCATTTTAAAAGTGAAAGGGCTGAACTAGAATTGGAGGGTTTGAAGTCTTCTTTAAAAGGAGGGCCCAGTGAAGAG
>PVLD010024425.1:0-25506 GCA_004027595.1 Dinomys branickii
CACTTGTGATGCTGGGCACAAGTGGCATGAGGTCTCCCCCACCCGTGCTCACTGTGGTAGTCCAGGATGTGTACTAAGTTTAGTTATTAGTTCTAGGAGAGAATTGAAGGATTTTCTCCAGTCTGCTATGTAGAGTATGTTATTGTCTCTTGGACTCCAGGAGTGTTGCTTTCTGTGCAACTTGTCACTATGGGTTCATACAAGAGTCACATATGCAAGCAGTATGAAGTCACTCTTGGTGCTCATATTAGTAGTTTAGGGTGAATCCTCAAGCCCATGGACTCAGCCCGTTGCTGTCAGGAACACATGGTGAGTGCTTGGACCAGCAAGACTCAAGGTGCTCAGAGAGGGAGTTCAGGCTGGGAGCTGAAGCTGAGTAACTCAGCTCATGCTTCCTGCTTGGTGTTGGAGTGAGAAGGGTGTGGGATTGTGTGGGCCACCTCTATCTGCAGCTCTCTCTTACTGTTGTGCTCCAGTTTCCATTTGTTCTTTGGCTGGATCCCTGGGAGTTACTGTGGCCCTAGAGTCGCTGCTCCTGCTCTCTACTGCTCTCTGCTGGTAGTTAATGCAGAGGTCTTTGAGACCCTTTGTTAAACCAATTTCTAGGTATTTCATTTTTTTCAATGCTATTGTAAAAGACATTGTTTCCCTAATTTCTCTATCAGTGAGGTTTTTATTTGTGTACAGGATGACTACTGACTGTTCAGTGTTGACTTTCTATCCAGCTATAATTCTGAATTTGTTTAGTCAGTCTAGCAATCAATCATTTAATCAAGTCTCTCGGGTCTTCCATGTGGAGTATCATGCCATTCACCAATAATGATAATTTAAATCTTTTCTTTTATTTCATTATTCCTTTCATTTTTCCTCTTTTCTAATTGCTGTCTCTGGCTAAAGTTTCTAGAACAATGTCATGGATGACTTTATCATATTGAGATAAAGACCATTTATCAAATTTTATGTAGGGTTTTTGCATGAATGAGTGATGAATTTTTTCAAAAGCGTTTTCAGCATCTACTGACATGGTCACATGATTTTTTCCTTGATTTGTTAATATGTATTACCTTCATTGATTTACATATGGTGAACTATCCCTGCATCCCTGGAGTGAATCCAACTTGCTCATGGTATATTATTTTCTTGATGATTTGCTGCATTCTGTTTGCAATAACTTATTGGGAATTTTTGCATCTTTGTTCTATAGGAACATTGGTCTATGGTTCTCATTTTTACTTTGGTCTTTCTTCATTTTGGGTATCTATGTGATGCTTGTTTCCACAATTGAATTTGACAGAATTGCTTCCCCTTCAATTTCATTAAAATTTTGAGAAGTAGTGGTATTAGGACCTCTCTAAATTTTCTATACAATTCATCAGTGAATCTGCCAAAGCCTGACATTTTCCTTTGATGATTGGCTTTTAATTACATTTTTGGTTTAATTGATTGATACTGCTTTATTTAGTATTTTGATAAGTTTTTGATTCAGAGTTGATAATTCATATGCATGTAGGAATCTTTCCATTTATTCTGCATTTTTCATATTAATATAATACAAGTTCTCAAAAGATGAAAGTTATCTTATGAATTTCTGCTGTCTATTGTTATTTCAACCTTTTTATTCCTAATTACATGGATTTGACTCTTTTCTTTCTTTTTTAGACAAGTTTGTCCAAGGCTTTAATGATTTTATTTAATCTTTCAAAGAACCAACTCTTCAATCCGTTGATTCTTTGTATTTCTTTTTTAGTCTACAATGCGTTAATTTCTGCTTCATAATTTCCTCCCTCGTTTGAGCTTTGGGTTTGGCCTGCTCTTTTTTTACAAGTTTGAGATTCAACATTAAGTTGTTTATTTTTCATTGCTTTTATTTCCTAATATATGTTTTCACTGCTTTAAATTTTCTTCTAGGAACTGCTCTTATTGTATCCCATAAGAGCTGATATGTTGTATAGACATTATCATTTATTGGAAAAACTGTCTAATTTCTTCTTTAATTACATTTTTGACCCACTGGTTGTTCAGCAAGGTCTTATTTCATTTCCTTTTGTTTAATATGTTTTTGTGGTTTCTATTGCCATTGATTTCCAATTTCACTGCACAATGGTTTGATAATATACATGTGATAATTTCAGTTAGTTATCATTTACTTAATCATGTTCTATGAGCTAGCATGTGGTTCATTTTAGAGAATGTCCCATGTGCAGTTAAGAAAAATGTGTATGCTCATGTTTTGGTTTCAAACACTCTGTAGACATCTACTAAGTCCACTTATTCAAAAGTTTATTTAAATTCCAATATTTCATTTTTGATATTTTGTCTGGTTGATCTATTTTTGTGACAGTGGAATACTGAGATCCCACAATGCTGCTGCATTAGTGATTATTTGATTTTTCATGTCTGTTAATATTTGTTTGATATTGTTGTGTTCACTGGTATTTGTTGCATATATATTTCATTGTTATCTCTTCTGCTTGGATTATTCTCTTTACAAGGATGTAATCACATTCTTTGTCTCTTAATCAGTCTTGGCTTGAAATTCATTTTGTCTGTGAACGAAATAGCTACCCTTGCTTTTTTCGGTTTACCTTTCTTATGGAGTACTGTTTTCCATCCTTTGACATTCAGTCTATGAATTTCTTTTTGAATCCAGTGTGCTTTATCCATGCAGCATATCGCTCATTCTCACTTCTTGATCCAGTCTGCCAGTCTATTACATTTGATAAGTTAATTGAGACCATTAACACTGATGATTATAACTGATATGCATTGACTTATACTGGTCATGTTGTTCTCCATCTGTTTGTTTGCCTTGCCTCACGGGTTCCTTCTGTTGGGGTTTATGGAGCTATAGTCCATTTTATCTCTTTCTAGAATGTCCTTCTATTGTGAAGTGCTGTTTTGATAGTTGTAAATTTCCTCAGGTGTACATTGTGATGGCATTACCTCAGTTCTCTCAGTTTTGAAAGACCATTTTGTGGCATACATTAATCTGTCTTGGAGGTTATTTTTCTCTAGAGCCTTAAGTATTTGTTTTGAAGCTGTCCTTGACCTGGGGGTTTGTGCTAATAGGTCAGTTGTGATTCTGATGGACATTCCTTTACAAGTAATTTGTTTCTTTTCCCTCACAGATTTTAATATTTTATTTTTGTGTTAAATTTCTATAGTCATGACTATCATATACATGTCTATAGATTTAATTTTCTATTGTGGCTTAGTGTAGTTCTATATGCCTCACTTATTGTATGTCAAATTCTATTTCCCTACCATGGAAGACTTTTGCCATGACATTTGGGAGCCAGATGTTCTTTGGCATTGTGCCACAATATTTTCTATGATCCTTAGTCAATCTCAGTCTTGGAATACAAAGAAGAGCAGCTGGTTAGAATGATTATATCAGTTTGGCTAAGGTGCTACCATCATCAATAAGAGTAGTATTAAACACAGCCTAGAAAAAGACAAACTGAGATAACCATTAATTTGCAGTTGAATAGCAAGAAATCTTTTTGTAGTTATATATCAAAAATTGAGACATGCCAGAAAATTATATGCATTATATAAGTCCTTTCTATGTCAATTTTATCCTCCTTAGTTAAAATTTAAAAGGTGTTAGGGAGAAAATAACAAAGTAGAAGAAGAGAAAGAGATTAGTAAGACTGGAGGACAAAGAGAGATCATGCTAACTTTGGGAAACTAGTGCAGAAGACATGAGGGACAGAGACAAGGAAGAAATAAATAGAAGAACAGAACAACTAGCACAAGGAGGCCAGAAACCATTTTCACACATATAAAAAGAGAATTAAAAAAAACATAACAAAAACAAATACATAAACAAAACAACTTAGAGAGCAATAAAAATGATACAGAATTTCAAAATATGTTGATAGGGTATTTATATGTATATATAAGGATAGCAGAAATAGGTATATTGCTGATCGAGAGGAACAGTCAATGCTTACAATTTTCTTTTTTCTTGACCAATTTTACACACTTAAATTTGGTAATTAGAATGACTGATATAGAAAAAATATTCAGTGTAAGAAGCATTGTTGAACTCCTACCATTTTGTATGGTGAAGGTCTGCATCATCTTCAATGTGTTTTAAAATTATTGCATTTTTACTTGTTAGTGTCTTTGATTATTTGATCCATCTTACATTCTTATGTCTAATGAACTGAGCAACTTCATTAAAGATAACAGCATGTAATTTAGCAACCATTATAAATTTCTATCATTTTGTCTTGAGGTCATGTATCATTTTTGTTGTTTTTGTGTTATTTTGATTTTTTCTTCATTGCTGTTTTGTCAGTTTTTTTTAATTTTTAAAATAAAAAAGAAGATAAAACAATGAAGGAGAAAAAAATAACAAAAATCAAAAAGAAAACCACTGTCAGAAAAACAACAAACATACATGAGAGTGAGAAGAAAATAAATGTTCACTTCCAGGTTTTTCTCTGCTGTCACTGGTAGACAATGTATGGAGACACAGTCCAGATCTGTGTTGATTTATCTCTGCAAGCCAGCAGTTGTTTTATAGTGGGGTAGTATATAATCTCAGCAAGCCTGCACCTTTATTTCCCCTGAAGTTCACTCTGTATTCTGACTCTGGGTGCTGAGACCAAACCCATCCAGCCTGCATATTCCAGTGGCCTGAGCCTAGGTGGGATCCACTAGATGGAGCGAAAAGCTGCTCTATATTCTTAGCTCAGCCTGACCATCTTCTAGATTGCTGTCTACCACAGTTTGATAGAGCTCTAAGGACTCACCCCAACTACTGCAGTCCTTCCAGTCCAGTGTTCCTCTGCACTGCTGTATCTCTTCATCTCTTCATGGAGGATTCTGTGATCTCCAGCAGTCATTGTGTGTCTGCATGTTTGACTCGCTCCTCTCATGCAGTGTGTCCTGACAGAGAGAGAGGAATCCACACTCCTTTCCTTTGTTACAATTTCTCTCTTCACTCTCTCCGTGGGATTAAATTCTTGCCTATGATCTTTGTTTGACCCAAAGAACCCACTACCTTCCTTTTTGTGATCCTCGTGTTGCTATATTCCACCGTATCAGTGGTAATTCTAAGAAAATCTGTTTTTCTGCTGTTTACCACTCTGCCATCTTGGTGCTCCTCCTCTTTTATTTCCTATTTTCTTTTTTTTTGTACCAGCAATTTAACTCAGGACCTTTCACCTGTCAGGCAGGCACTTATGCCGCTGAGCTAATTCCCAGCTATTTCTTATTTTCTAATTTTAAATTTTATTATAAATATTTTTAAGTGGCAAATTTTATTCTTATCAATTTAGTCATTTTTCATATTAGTACATGTTTGTAATACATGATATTTACATTAATCTTAGGGAGCTGCAATATACACCTAATATAGCATTTTTTAGTTCCCTGTCCATTCACTCCCACCTCAGTCCTTATCCCCATAAATACCATTTCCCCATTTTTTTCTTTTTGTTAGTACAATTTAACTCATCTTTATGACATAATGTTTATATTCATTGAGGCTGTTAGGTTGATGTACAATGGTACTTTCTCTATTGGTAACATCTTTGATTTTCTTATCTAATCATTTTTGTTGTGATTTATCTATTAAGCTTATTTTGTGGTCTTTTCACCTAGGCTTTAGCTTTACTGGTTTTCTCATTTCTGTCTAGAATATTCTTGACTATTTTCTGGAGTGCTTGCTTAGTATTCATATATCTTTCCTGTTAGCCTTTCTCATGAAATGTTCTTATTTCTCTACCTGTTTTGAAAGAAAGTTGTTCTGTGTATGTTAACCTCGGTTGGAAGCTGTTGGCTCATAGGGCTTGACATCATTCACTACAAGCTCTTTTAGCTGATAAAGTTTCTATTGAAAAGTCTGCTATAATTCTAATCAGTGCACATTTAAATATGTGACTTTTTCTCTACTGCATCCAGCCCAGAATTAAAAATTCAGGAAGGAGGACAGTGGAGGTTGAAGAAGACCGAAATCAATATATAAACGCTGAGTTCAGGTGTAGCCCTTTCTCTGCATGGGAGAAAAGTACGGCCTGGCATCTGCAGTGAGTTTATTTATAGAATCAACATATGAATAAATTAATGGAGACTTAAAGAGGGGGTAGAATCTGGGACAGGCAGAATATCTTCAGTAGAACAGCCTAGCTTGGTGGCTTCACAGGGAACAAGAGGAAATTGTCTATATTATTTCGAGCAAAAGTCAGGTCATTATGTGCATCAGCTCCCTGAGCTGTGCATACTTCTTATGGGTCATGGGATCCTGCCAAACTCATGAGGAGCAATGGCCTTTTCCTAGATACCTGAAGAATATACAGTTTTGACCCCAACATCTTCCCTTTTTCTGTTGTATAGATGAAGCTTCTGATGATATTTTTTAAAGTGAGGGCAAAGATTTGCCTTTAGAGGATTCTGTAGAGTACTAATAGGCAAATTATTAATAAACAATATCTATAATGGTACTCAATTTCATGATGATTTTGTGGTGTGTCAGATGAAAGGACTGAGTCCTTTTAGTAGGTCAAATATTTTCTGAGCTACTTTATCTGGAGTGAGAACACTGACTTGGTCATGTTGAAGAACCCTAGTTTGTTGATGGAGTTTTTGTAAGTTCAAACTTACATTATTATGATGAAGTATACCCATTAAGTGTGCCACCACTTTTGCCCATCCCCATTAAGTTTCATTTAGGGCAGATCAGTCACATATATGTAGCTAAATTCAGCATGGCATTGTAGCCCTTCACAATATTGAAGGGATTTGACTTTATTAACTGTATCTAAAATATTAGCCTTAAGGGCATTGACTTGTATTTCTAGTTTTAAATTTATATCTTCTTGGATCACTAAAGCACATGATGATTGACAAGTGATTAAAAAATGTGCAGTTTGTGCACACTGGGCTAAGGCTATAGACAAGACCAGAATAGTGGCAAGAAGGGTGACTAAAGAAATAATTTGCAGCATTATGATCCCCACCATTGTCTTTGGGTGAGTCAATCATTTGTCAGTTTCTTTGAAGACTTTCAGACTTCAGTCATAGTCATCCAGAGATATGAGTAGGAATCATAACAAATGATGGATGGTACAATACTAAAATACCTTTTAATATAGTAATGCATGAATTATGGCTACAACTATTGCAACTATCATATTAATAATCATCGTCTTGTATGATATTAAAAGTCTCCACGGGATAAACATAAGGATTATACATACATAGGCTCTGGAGCAATATTTTTGAGCACCTACATGACTAATGCCTTTGAAGCTATGCATAGACAGATTAATGGGGGAAAGACTAGCAGCCAAATGCCATAAATCCTTGTGGAGATATTTATGAAAAAAAAAAGTACAGAAGATGGATAATACTCTGTAACACTATATATAGTGTTGGACCAATCATAATAGTGACATTTATAGTGGCAGTCATGTTTAGCTGACAAGTACCGTGTTCCTCCTTGGGCATAAATTTATTTTATGGCACATACTGAGTGGTGTTTTAGCACAAGGTATGTGGACATGAATAATTTGTAACTGTGACGGACAGATTGAAAGTATTTAAGACGAGTAAGTCATCATGATCTCCTCCTGATAAATTATGGACAATGATATTTGTTGTGTAACTTGAGTAGACAAGCACATGGAAGATGATCTGACACAGAGAGGAAGGGAAGCCACTGGATCAGTAAAATTAAATGATGAATATTTTTGAAGAATATTAATATCAGAGCAGCCACACAGAAGTTGGGAATGTTTTGTAAGAACAAGTGTGGAAACAGGAGCCTCCCAAGGTAATAAGTGAGCCAAGGGTGGATCAGGAAGGACTGTCCAATAGGGCATAGCATGTTAAGTGCCAACCTAAGAGACCAGGGTGAGCATGACCAAGAAAATTGCAGTATGGTTGTTAGGATTCTCATTCTTGGTTATCATCTCCTGGGCATCCTGGATCAATTTTTTAATTGCCCCTAGGTTGGATATGGCCCGATACCCATCTGTCTGCTGTGGTGGTGCAATGTCAAATGTAACACTTCTGCAGTACTGAGCATGAGCTTCTTGAAAGATAAAACCAACTCTTTTTCTGGGTTTGGGTACGTGATGTATCTAGAGAGCATGCTCTGGCACCCAGACAGGCTATTCAGTGTTCTCTGGAAAGACACAGGTATGCCCTTGGCCCCATGTGAGTACCATGCTAGGTCCCGTCCCTTGTCCAGTATGAAGATCCTGCCAAAGGACATTTTCTGGCTTCTTTCCTTTTAACCTCATTGAATTATCTTTCTGCTGCTGTAGTCTCATTCTGAGTAGGATGTAAAAAGTTAATAGTATATAGTGCCAAGTGGAGTTTATTATGGGGTGTGACTTTATAGGGAAGGATTCCCACTTTAGTTTTTGTAGTTAAAGTTCCAGTGTATCATGAGCACATTAACAATTGCTTGACCTTGAGAGTTATAGGGAATTGCCATGGTAAGGAAAATGACAAAAAATTATAAAACATTTGGAAAGTACTACTCAAATAAGCCAGGCCACTGTCAGTCTTAAGATCCCATAGGCAGACAAGAGTACTAATATCATCTAAGCAATGAGCAATGACCTGTTTACCCACCTCAACAGTGCAGGTAGAAGCAAAAATGAATCCTGAGGAAATACCTGCTGAAACATGGACCCAACAGAGAGAACTAAACTCAGGAATGTGAGTAATTTACATATCCCACAGATGATTGGGGTATAACCCTCAGGGGTTAACCTCCATATGGAATGAGGGAAGGTGTATTATGCACAGAGAACATTGTTTACCAATTTCTCAAGCCTTTTCCTGAGTTAAAGGCAATGGTGTGTGCAAGAAAGATGTATTTTGATGGAAGGTGGCATGGGAGGCAGAAGCTTGTTGAATGCTATCTGAAGGAGTAAGGTTTACATTAACCATTGATCTGTCTATCACAGTGTTACCTTTAGTGAAAGGCCCTGGAAGTTAAGAATGAGAATATAAATGCTGATAAAACAGAGACTGTAGTGAGACTAAATAACAGTTTGAAGAATATGAGGTGATGGCAAAAAGATCTTTTGGGACAGTGCATATTGTCTTAGTTTTAATGTGGTGCTCTACACCAAAAACATAAGTTCTATCAGGGAAGAGGTTAATGAGATTACATGAATGATCTTGGCAGATCCATATGACAACCTACAATTCAGTCTTTTGTGCAGAGGAAAAACCTGTACCCTGTATTTGAGAGGAGGAGGCTATGATATAACTGCCCTTGTTTGACAGGGCCCCATTTTGTTCATTTAATTCACTTTTCATAGATTGAATGTTATTTTCCTTAAAGTCTGATCTTTATCAATGTGTCTTTATGTGTAATTGTCTTTTATGCTGATGGTCCACCACTTTCTAACTGCTTGCAATATTTATATCTAGCTTAGCTGCCTATAATATTGCTTTTTTCCCATGAAGAGCTATTCCAAACCATGGTTATGCTAGACAGGGCATAGTTTCCAACTTAACTGCTTTCAGTTGAGAAGGGTCAGTGTAAAGACAGACCAAAGTGAGAGAACCCTTCCATAGTACTAATCTAATGGGCCTCAGAATTCCTTTTGAAGTTTACCAGTTATGAATGCTTTTCGTGAGGTTGTTCTAGTAGATGCCAGTAGAAGGAATCTAGCATATTTATTGTTGGTATTGGCTGAATGACCACTTGGAGTTTTGCAGCCTTTAGGCAAGAATAAACAAATTTTTAAGAAATTAGAGCATGGTGGACATAGCTCAGTGGCACAAGAACCTCTCTGCCAAGCACAAGGTCCCAAGTTTGATTCCTGGTACCAAAAAAAAGAAAGAAATTAAAGCATATATAATGAAAGCATGAGCATTAGAAATAAACAGCTGAAATGAGAAAGAGCCAAGTGTAGAAACTCTTTTCATGAGACTATAATAGTTATTGCAACTCACTATCTCTTGGATTTCTCTATAGATGAAGTCTAATATTTTGTCATAAGTTGCTCTAGCTTTAGCTAATCGTACAGACTTTGAAGGTTTTTGTTAAGATTTCATAGATTTTATTGTAATTAATTTTTGATGAAGCTTCACAGTGGTTAGCTACTAGTGTAGCTGGATACGGCCAGAAGAGTTTAGTAATTGAAGTCCCTTCCTATATCTAGCTTATTATTATGATATTGTTTTGAATATCTCTTGGTTATATTTTTCTGCTGGATATTTAAAACCAAGTTAAATTGAGATTTATATTAATTAAAAGTAACTTCTTGCTATCAAGTTCAATTAACTCTCCTCACTATTTACCTCAGAACCATGTATAGCACCTCTCAGTTCTTTCATCAGTTTAAGCCATATGAATGAGCCATAGCTTTTTCTTGAATAGGTTTCTTTCTGTGAAAGCTTGGGAGATTTTTTTTCTAGTGATCCTCCTTTGGCACACTGTATGTTCTATATCCATCCACTAGGGCCCAGCAGTGTCCTTGGTCAAAAGGTCATGTAACTAACCAGAGTCATAGGATGTCACAAAAAAGATTCCTTCATGTCCTGGATTCTTGCTGACCTTGGAGGGTGAGGGCCAAAATATTGGCTGTCCTCTTAGCTCATCTATCTTTCTAATTTTTGGTCTCCAATCCTTACTTTTGAACATCCACAAGAAAAGATGAATAAAATTAGCCTTGAAATAGGAGCAGTGAGCTTAATATTATAATTTTATATGTATAGCTTGAGAACTTTTATTTTTAAAAAAAATGAAGTAATTAAATCCCTAAAGAATGTTAACAGAAAACAGTTACATATTTTATAGAGGAAAATTGAGATTAAAAAACAATACATAATATCTTAGCATGACAATCATGATAACAATTTTGTAACACATTTTCTTCTCCATTTTTGTGCAGAATAATCTTTAGTCATCTCTATCTAGTACATAAGAAGCTCTTACCTAATTCATTGTTCTTTAATGGGATGTCATTGAAGTGTGTGACATTGTTTGGATGACTTAATGTCTAAACATCTTTAAGTGCAGTGGCACATACATAGCACACACATCATTAAATTTTTGTTACAAATATTGCTTGACTGACAACCTCATGTTGGCTTGACCTGAAAGTCTTATCAAAAATATCTGGAGCACAAGAGAAAGGCCGATGTCTGAATCTGAAAGAAAAGGCTTATCACTACAAATAATTATAGTTTTACATTTCAGAAGACCTGAATATCTGGAAGGCATGAAAAGATTTAATACACCATAAGATTAGCAAAAATCAACTATGATAATCATGTAAACTTTTTTTTTAATTTCGGTTTGTACTAGGGCATCTTTAAATCAGAAATCCTTATTCTTTTATTTTTAGAAAACTTAATTCTATGACAATTACCAATGTAAACATATCACAATAATATACTTTGTCCAACATTTATTTTGGTGTCTCCCATAAGGCTATGGGGATTATTGGGTCCTCCTATTAATGAATAAGGACTGGATAATTATTTCCAGGCAGCTGCTTCCTTATCAATCAGTTGGGGTCCTGTCCAACAGTTTCTTTCCAGCCTAATGGATTTTGTTTAATCATCTTAACAATTTTTGATGAGTTACAAGAACTAAATCATAACGCTTCACATATTATTTTTGAACAATGACTCTCAAGTCATAATATATAATAATAATATGCATTACCTTTATATAACCAATTTTAACATCATTTTGACCAGCTGGCAACCTAAGTGGAAGCATAAGTTAATTTTGATGACATTTATATATAGACCAAATTAAATTATCTAGAAATGTTTTAAAAATTCAAAGATTTTTTTGAGCTCAAATAAAACATGTTTATAAATTGGACTCAAACAAATACACACAATATATTTGCTTATAAATCAGAATACACTCAAATATATTTTTGGCTAAATTAAATTATCATAACTCTTTTACAATTTTAGAAGTTTGTAATTATAATTAGACTAGTCAGAATTTTTTGTAGGTCAGTTAGATTTCTTTTAAGAAGAATTTGGAAGGCATAAAAACCTTTCATCTATAAATAACATGTATTTTTGTATTTTATTCTGCCTTCAGAATACTGGCAACTTTTGTGTTCCTTTCTTTTATGTAGCTTTCAGCTGAGTCACTTCCACACACTGTCACATATGCAGACCTTCCTTTTATTCTAATAGTGCTCTATCGGTAAGACTTAATATAATTTGAATTCATATAATTACTTATTTAGACTCCCTTTTCTGGTACTTTGATTGTACTCCAACCCCTGGCTCCTGGGTTACTGTTAACTGCCCAAACAGTTTCTTGCCAGCAACTGATCCTGCAGACATTTGGGATGTGAGTACAGTGACCCTCTATGCTCTTAGAGAAAGGGTGCACACTGATGTACTCTGCAGTGGTCGAGGCTCAGAAAAGCCAAGCTGTAGCTGTTCATTGTCTCTGTGACACAGGTATAGCTGCAAATAGGTGCCCTAGCTAGGGCACAATAGGTCATATTCTCTGCTGCAGCAGATACAATACAAAGCCAACATTATCCTGGCCGGGGTGTTTGGTGGAGTTCTTTGTTTCCCACCTCCTGATGGTGGCTTGTACCCTGTCCTTCTGTTTCTCCCCAACCTGGGGTGTGTGTAAGAAATGCTGAAAGGAGTGGAAAGCAGTTCTTTCCTGGTTCAATGATCCTTTAAAAGTCTATAGAGGTCTAGATGGCTTTGTACTGGTTTACTTTTTCTCTAGCCTTGCTCTAAGCTGTCTTCCTACCTTCTTTGAAGTATATAAATTCACATTTCCTTCTTCTGGAAATAAAGGACGTGTCTTTTGTACAAAAATGAGTAGCTGTCAAATTTGAAATCTTTCCATTGGAATATTTTGCTTTTAATAATACAACAAGCATTTTTATGTATAAATGTACCATGTTTTACATTTGATTAAATCAATACCCCTTTCTCCCATGTTTGCATGTGTAACCAAGGTGTCACATCACCTGAGATGATGAGTTTCCACATACTATTGTCCCTGTTCAGGTGCCACTCTGGAGGGAGGACAGTGTGGGGTGAGTATGATATGTATTAATATACAAAAGCTGAGGTCAGGTGGAACTCCTTTTCATGATGGGAGAAAGGAACTGCCTAGCATCTGCAGTGTACTTCTTTATAGAATCAGGATATGAATAAGTTCATGGAGAGTTTAATTGGATGGTATCTAATCCTCAGCAGAGCAGCTTGCATTTGTGGCTTCACAGGGAACAAGAGGAAATTGTCTATATTACCTCAAGCAAAAGTCAAGTAATTGTGTGCATCAGCTCCCTAAGCTGTACACACTTCTCATGGGTCATGGGACCCTGCCAAATGTAGGTTAAGCAGTCATCTTTTCCTAGATACCTGAGGTAAAGCCAGTTTCACCCCAGCATTTCTCTATTTTTAATATGCAGTGTGTCTGTTTTTTGTTGTACATCTGACGTTTCATAAGCATATGCCTTGCTTAGCTTCTTTTTATCATAGTGTGTGGTGTTCTGTAAGTCTCACTTATGTCTTGAGGTTTTTTCTTACTTGTGGACTCTCCAGCTAGATTACTGTAAACATATTAGTTCTGTTTGTGTTATCTTTTAGTTTTCTCTTAATGTCATCTAGTAGCACCAGAGGGTCTTGTTCTCTTTTTTGTAGTTTTTTGAGTACTCTGTCCTAATTTACCACTTTATTTATAATTTCTGACAATTGGTCCTCCCATTGGTTGTTTGTCAGATTTATGAATTCTATACAGTTTATTTCAAAACTTTTTATCTGATGCCTTTTTATTGATTCTATTTCTTTGGTGAATTTTTCTTCAGATTTTCCAACATTTTGGTCAGTTCTTACCATTTTCATGTATTTTCCCCAAATCCACGGTGAACAATTTGAGAGTAATTACATGATTTTTTGTATTCCATCATTTACTCTTTGAACCTGCCAAATTTCTTAATCTTTCATTTAATTTTTTCACAGAGCTTCAATACCTGGCAATTTCTTTCCTCTTCATTTGTTCCCCCTTTGTCTGACTTAGAAGATTTGCCAGACCTTGGATGACTTCTGTTGCCTTGCTTTCCCATGACACTGTATGTATGTATATCTGGTGTCTTTCACTTTCGCTTTTTACTCTCCTTTTTTGGTACTGTGAATTGATGTCTAATAACATTGGGAGAGCTTATAGATTATATGATGATTTTTAATAAAATTTTTCCTCCCTGTGATGTATTTTTAAATTCATCTTTTCACAGATAGTATTTACCCCTTTCATTATTTAAATAATTTGTACTCTTTTCCTATGTTTTGCAGAATTACCTCTGTGTATAACAGCTTGTATAGACCAAACATTTACACTTTAACTCTTCATCTATCCTTTATATAGATTATGTTCATTTATTTTTAGCAGCTCTACAGTGAGGTAGGAGATGCAGAGTGAAGAGTTTTAAGGGTGGGTGAAAGAGAAGTGTAAGACAGTAAAGGGGGAGGTTGTTGGAGGTGTTAATGATAAATGAAGAAAGAAAAAATTTAAATGAGGTCAGATGTTGCAGTACTTTTAGTTGAGTTGAAGGATTATGACAATATTCAGAAAATATCTGTGGGGGCAAGGATGAGATATAAGGGGAGTGAGATATACTTTGTGATTCAAGAGAGTTCTGTAGCTGTCAGAAACTGTTGATAGGTTTGCATATCTGTTATGTAAGCAAGCTATGGAAGGGCACGGGCTAGGTAAAATGTGGAATAGCCTAAGGATTATGATGGGGTGGATCAAAGCATAATATTGAAGATAATGAGTGACTATGAAAGAACAAAATATTGCAAGTTGAATACTTAGGAAGAGGAGTTTATATGCAGATATTTCTTGTTTAATGACTGTTTGGATTTATGACTGAGGCTTAGTCTTTCAACTTACAACCCACCACTTGGACTTATGACATATTTTGGGGGGTATGTTCTGTACATTTTGTTTATAGAGAATTTCAATGTCTTTTTTGTACAGTATACATTGTTTATACTGTACAGTAGCTTTTGCTGATTGTACTCTACAGTTGAGTACTGTAGTTTTATATTCTGTTATACATTATAGTACTGCATGTAAGTTATGCAGCTAGGCATGGTGGCACCCACCTATAATCCTACCACTTGGGAGGCTGAGACAGGAAGATCACCACAAATTTGAAGCCTGCTTGGGTTACATAGTGAGTTTAAGGCCATCATGAACTGTATAGGCAGCCACGGTCTCAAAAAATTATGCAAATAAAAGCAGTCATCAAGTTGGAGTTTTCTTTGACCATTTCTTTCTTCTGAATATTGTAATTGCATCCTATATACAATTCCCCATTTAGTAACCAACTCATTTCATTCCCTATCAGACTGGAATTCAGTAGTTAAATGAGGAATATCTGTACTGCAGCATAAAGAAGAAATAAGGTAATAATATTACTGCTGGGACTTGGGGTAAAGAAATTAGATAAGGAGATGAGAAGAGGTAGATAACATAGATAGCATTTAAATCAAGGCAAATAGAAGAAAAAATACAGAAGAACAAAAACAAAATAAATACAGAAAAAAAAACTCAAAAGGAGAAAACATAAACTCTCAATTCAAAGTAAACCAACAAACAGAAAAACCCTAGAAGATATCTGGTGGTAACTCAATTTAAGTCTTCCAACCAGACAGTGTACATATGATTCACATATAACCTCTTTGTCAGGAAGCCTGGGTGTTCACACCTCAATATCTTCTATGATCTTTTCCTCTGCAAAACTGAAGATAATACAGCCTCAGCACTTCATTCCTGCCAAGTTATAGGTATGCAGGCAGAGTTTACCTGTCTCAGTTTCTAGATTAGGAATTCTGCCGATCCACTTCTATTGACATGATAGTGGAAGCAGCAGGCAAATTCACTGGTATATAAGGGTCCACGGAGTCAGGGGTTGCACCCATGAATAGCCTCTAGTCGGTGTTCTCTCAGGAGTCTGCAGTTACTTTCAACACTAACTGAGTGTAGCTTACTTCTAAAATGTGGCTTGCCAACTAAACATTACTGGGTTTGGGGTTGCTTGCCTCCTCTTTGAGTGTTGGATTCCAGGTTTTCTCATTTCAAAGAATTAAATAAAACAAGCAAAAAGCAGTAGCAAAGTTTGTTCAACAAAGTAAAAGTGAAAAGTGGGAGAGAAACTGGCTTTGCAGAGCAAGCTTGGGCCAAGTAAACAGAAAGAGAAGGTAAGAGCAAGTATAAAAGTACACTCTATATCTGGGAAACACAGTATGGGCTGTTGTGGAAAGGTATGTTAGCACTGGATCCTCATGGTTGGCTTTCTTTTATACTGTCCAAATCTTGAGGTAACTCATGAGACCGTCTATATTCCAGTCTTGCGAGGTAGTGCTGAGGTCCCAGGCTCATACTTATGTCAAGACTAGGCCATCCTTTTGAAAGTCTTCAGTCCTTACAAGAAACCCATATGCAGGACTTTGGGAACTATTCTACCTATGTGTCCTTAATCCTCTAATTAACAGATCATAGCTATTTCCACAGCCAGCTATTTCCATGCTTTAATCTTATATCTTAGAAGGGTTTTGCAGAAGATTATTATGTCTGGTGAGGAATTTTTTGGCTCCTTACCTTGCATACTCCTTTGTGACATGCTGCCCAAAACTCAGCTGACTATTGGACCTGCAGAGTTGGCTCCAGCCAGTCTGTGTGTTCCTATCCATAACTTCATGGGCACTCTGATGAGAAAACCACTTAGGCAAGTGCTAGTAGCATGTGCACACATGTTGACAAATTTGCCAGCAACCTGGTCTGGTAGGTCTCTGAGCTGCACAAATTCCGCTAGAATTACTGCTTGCACATCCTGTCTCTGGCCTGATTCTGGCCATGTGAGGGGCTTGGCTGCCTTCAGTATGCACTGGAGGGAAGAATGCAGAAATATTGTTTTTATCAGCACTGGGGAAGAATATGGGGGATGCAGTCTGTCCCAGGAATATGATTTCTGTAGCCCTAGTTCAGTCACTCAAACATTACACCTTATTCTAAAATGCTGCTCCCTGGAGGAATGGGTAGCAGCAGTGGGCCACATATCCCATCCACACAGCTTCCATTTATCATTTGTCAGTTTTTCACTTAATCTACATACATCTTCTGTCAGCATTTTCCATTCAGTTTGAGTGCTCTTTCTATCTTCTGAGTATCTTCTTAGAAAGTACAGAGGATCCTCTCTGACGTCTTCTGATGTGATTTCTCCTCCAGTCAACCATATTGAATTCTTCTATTTTTTGCTACTATATGCAATTTTTGAGTTGCTGCATATTAAGCCCAGAGCCTTGTGCATTCTAAATAAGTGGTCCACCACTGAGCATCAACTCTGACCCTGCATTTGATCTTTGCATACTGATCATGTATTCTTCAATATTACTAAGCTAACTTGTTGAAGTTCATGACTATAACACAGCATAAAGAATGAAAGATTACACACAGTCAATGTCCAATTTATACTCCAAGAGAGCCCAGAGGGGCTGCTCTTAACCACAACCCATCAATATGAGAAAGTATAATAAAGACAGCCCTGAACTGAATCCTCTGTGGCCCTTTATTGATAGAACCAGGAAGCAAGGATAAAAGAATAAAGAAGGACATCTGAGCAGCAACTCATATAGGGGACAGGGGAAGAACAGCGGGTGGTCAGGGTAACCTATCAAATAACTGACCTTGAGACCAATTTAAATGATTAATTGGAGTATGGGAAGGGCAAAGTCCAGAGCATTTATTCCTTAAGACAATGCATTTTGATCCTACTGGGAATTGTGGACCTTTGGGCTATCCTTTAATTTCTAACTATGCATTTTGGGAGGTTTTGGGTGTGTGACTTGAAAAGTCCCTTAAATGTGCATATCCATTTCATTCATACCTCTGGCCCCAAAACTTAGGAACCCTAGTAGCCCTTTCACAAATTTCATCAGTCTTTGTATAGATGATTATGGGATTTTAAAATGAAAAATATGGGGTTTTTTTGTCCTCTTGTCACATCTGGGGGAGGACTGTACACCATACCATGCCAGATGACTAATCTGCTGGAACACAAAGCTAGTAGGATCTTACCAGGATCATAAATACTCAGATTCATTACTTAAGAGGCAGAGTTTAAAATAGTGAAGATGGTTGTTATGGTTTGTGTCTACATCTCCCCTCAAAGTCTCATGCAGTCATGGGGTGGGCTTCTAGAGTTTATCATTGATTCATGATCCAGTGCTGGGATTATGGTTGTGAGAGCTACACCCACCCTGGAGCAGGTAGCTTGCACATAAGGGAGGGAAAGAGATTTGTTCCCTGCTGCTCCTCTCATTTTACTCTTGCTGCTTTTGCTGTTTTCTGCTGCCATGAACTGTTGCCCTCTGCCACAGGCCACCCTGCCTTGGAGCCAGCTGAGTACAGACTGAAACCTCCACAATGAGTGAGGTAAATAAATATTTCCTTGCTTAATTTTGGGTGTTGGGCATTTGTCTCAGTAATGAGAGAAATGTAACCAAGAAAATGGTTTATTTGGAAAAGGATGAAAACAGATGGTAGCTACTCTGAAATAGTAGGGAGCATCAGGAAGAGAATACTCATGGATTTTTGTCCTCAGTTCCTTTTCATTTAAGACTGTTGACTTCTATCATATCCCAGATCGGTTTCTGGAAGTTGCCACCATCTGATTGGCTCTGTCTTCAATACTAACCTGAGTACCTCTATCTTCATTCTTTCTGGCCAACTAATTTTTTCCTGTCCCATGGTGATAGATAAGTGGTGGGTATGCTTATAGAAAGGTAACTTAGAGTTGATGAAGCAAAAGGGACGTGTGTGTATCTGGTACAAGTTTAGTGATGCTAAAGTAATATGTATGTGCGTGTGTGTGTGTGTGTGTGTGTGTGTGTGTGTGTGTGTCTTTTATCTATTCAATAGATAAGGGCTATAGGTGGCTGCCCCTTACCCCCTTTGCATTTTATCATAGGTTGTTGAGGTGGCTGTTTTCCCTGGTCGTTCAGGTTTCTGGCTTCCTCTATGCTTTGTTAACTCTTTCTGGTAAATTCCCATGGTAACTCTGCTACCTGGCACCCCTCTAGTCTCTCTCTCTCTCTCTCTCTTTCCCATCTTTCTAATTGTAGAGTGTAACTGTACAGGCATATGCTAACTCCAGTAAAATTTCCCATTAATTTTTTATAGATTCTATCTTTTTCCTGCCTAGAAACCACCTTTCCATATACCCTGTATACCTCTTATATATTATACATGCAGAGTTGCACTGAGTAAAACCTCCAGTAAAATCTTGAATTTAATGGTAGAAATGACACACTTATATTTTCCTGATCTTAGAGGAAAACCATCCAATCTTTCATTCTTTAACTTTAAGTTATTTGTAGGTTATTTGTATTACACTGAAATTCAATTGTATTCCTAATTTTCTCAGACTTTCTTGGGGAATAGTTGCTAGATTTTGTCAAATGCATTTTCTTCATCTATTGAGAGATTTGAAAAGTTTTCCTTCAATAATTTGTTAAAATAGATAACTTACATTGATGGAATTTTTTTAAAAAATCAATGTATTTTAAAAATCCAAACAAACTATGTCTTCATGGGATAAATCTAATTGGTCATTATAAATTATTATCTTTTTGTGCAGGCTTCAGCATGCATTGCTAAAGTTTTGACTATTATTTTACATCTATCTTCATGATGGCTATCAGTCAAGTTTCCTTTTATTGTAGTGTTATAATTCACCTTAGATGTCAAGGCAATGATAACGTCAAAAAATAACTTTGGCAAGTATAATGTTTAATGTCTATGAGTTTGTGTAGTGTTGGTACTTCTTGATTGGTAAAACTGAGCAGTGAAGCCACCTGGATCTAGAATTTTTATAGTGGGGATATTTTAAAAAACAAATTGGATCATTTAGGGGATATACTGTTATTTGTATCATTTATTTTTACTTCTGCAAGTGTTTTTGCTTATGTCTCAAAGAATTAATACATTTTATCTACATTGCCTAAATTATTGATATCATTTTTCATAATATTCCATTTTTATCCTTTTGATATATCTAGAATATGTAGTAATGGCCCTTCTATTCATGGTATTTTTAAATTTTAAACATAAAAAAAGAAAAACGTATTAACATACAGACATTCATTTACAAAATAGCACAAGAACAATACAAACAATACCGAATTACAGACAAGGTGACAGGAAATTAGCAGTAGTTGCTGTATTACATATTGATAACTTCAAAGTGGTTACTCAGGAAAACAAGTATAGACATGCAAGATTGAGCAAATAATAAATCATTAATTGTTCCTTTTAATAAAGTGATGTAAGTCAGTAGTACAACTATGGTAGCTATCCTGTATGTACATATATACATAGCTTTCCCCTTCTTTCTTTTCTCTTTTCCCTCATCCCAGTTGCTCTTTACATTTGAGCAGTTTCCCTTCATTTCACAATGTCTATCATACCTCCTAATTTTTACTCACTCTTCCAGGTTCTTACACTAGTGAGACAATATGCTGCTTACACATGCAGTTCTGATTTATTTTGCTTATGAATATGGTCTCTAGTTGTGACAATTTAGCTTTAAAAGACTTGAGTTTATCTTTCTTTACAGCTGAGTAATACTCCATCATATAAAAATGCCATAATTTTTTTATCCAATCTTCAGTGGATGGACATTTGTGTTGCTTCCATGATTTAGCTATTACAAATTGTGCTGCTATAAACATGGGAGTGCATATATCGCTGTGATATGATGTTTTCAGATCTTCTGGGGAAATTCCCAGAAAAGGAATAGCTGGGTTGAATGGGACCTCTAGACCTAGTTTGCTGAGGAATATCCAAACCGATTTCCACAGTGGTTTCACCAGTCTGCATTCCCATCAGCAGTGAAGTGTTCCTATTTAGCCACAGCCTTACCAGCATTTTTTATTGGTTGATTTCTTAATGTTAGCCATTCTTACCGAGGTAAGATGAAATCTCAATGTTGTTTTAATTTGCATTTCTTGAATGACAAATGATGTTGAACATTTTCTCATGTATTTATTTGCTATTTGTATTTTTTTATCTGAGAAGTGTGTATTCCTCTCAGATGCCCATTTCTGGATTGGGTCTTTGAATTTGGGGGTTGATATTTTTCAGTTCTTTATATGTTCCAGACAGAAGACCATGGTCCGAGAGACAGCTACCTAAAATTTTTCCCAATTTGTGGGGTTTTGTTTTTATGATATTTTATTTGACTCATTTACAAGCTTTTACTAATTAGTACAAATAGAGTATTACTAGATTTTTTTGACACAGTGTCTCACTATGTAGTTCAGGTTGGCTTTGAACTCGTTGTGTAGCGTAAGGTAGCTATCTTGGTTACTTTTTTCTTGTTGCTGTGACAAAATACCCAACATCCAAAATGACGGAAGGAAAGGTTTATTTAGCTTACAGTTTTTGGAGGTTTCAGTCCATACTTGGCTGGTTCTGAGGCACAGTGGCACATGGCAGAGGGCAATAGTTCACGGCAGTGCTACACAGCAAAGCAACAAGGGCAAGAAGGGAGGAATGGCAGCCAGCAGCCTCTTTCTCTCCCTTACATATACAAACTATCCACCCTAGGACGGGTACAGCTCTCACACCCATAATCCCAGCAAACTATCCGCCATAGGGTGTGTATAGCTTTCACACTCATAATCCCAGCATTGGATCATGGATCGGTCATAAGCTCTAAAAACCACCCCATAACTGCATGAGGATTTGGGGGGCCATGAAGACACAGACTGTAACAGTAGCCTTGAACTCTCTGCAAAACTCCCACCTTAGCCTCCTGAGTGCTGGGATTACACAAATGTGCCACCATGCTTGTCTGGAATATTATTGACTTTATTGACCTCATAAAGTCAATTTTTAATTAACTTTATTTTCTTTGTTTTGTTTTCATTTCTCTTAGCCTTTGTTGTTTTCTTTCTTATGTTTATAAGACTTCACACTTTAATTTTTAGCTTCTTAAGCAAGTGACTGAAACGTTTTCTGATGTGCATTTAGTGTTATAAAATTTCACCTGATACTTTAGTGCCATCACACAAATATTGTATTTTCATTGTCGTTTACAAATCAATAATGTATAATTTTCCTTATTATTTTATTTTTCTTTTTTGTATTATTAAAAATGTGTCATTCAGTTTTACAATATTTGGAAATTTTTCATGTATATTTGTTGTTCTTTTTTAATTTAAATGTGATCAGAGAAACTCATTTTTATAGCTTGTAAAACTTTAAATTTATCCATATTGTTTTCATGCTTAAAAATATTATTTGGCTTGGTAAATGTTCCACCTATATTTGAAAAGAATGTGTATTCCACTGTTGAAAAAAGTATTCTATAAATGTCACATAAGTTAGCAGAAAAGGACTAATTTGTCATGAAAGTGCATTTATTCTTTAGAATATTTATACTGATAAATTTTTCATTATAATTTCATAAGTTTTACTGCATTAAGTTATGAGTACTTAACAGGAAAAAATCACAAAAATAAGCTACTGCATTTTAGGATTTTGGATGGGTGTTGGTGTACAACGTCTTAAAAGAACATCAGAAATAAATTCCCAATGACAATACCAATATCACTCTACAAAAATAAACTTCAATTTTCACACGTAAGGCAGTTTGCACATGTAACAACAGCATATTCCACACATATACATCACTTATTCTGACTGCAAGTATCTTTTACCTTTTTGGCCATTTTGTAGGATACTCTTGACATCTCTGTGGTCTTACTGTTTTGTCAGGAAATGCTTATAACATTATACAGTGTCTAATTAACAGGAACATAAAACATAAATAAAATAAACTATTAAATTCTTAATATGCGCTGTGCATTTATAATAGAAAGCAACATTTTTACATCAATCATATACTTCCCTTATAAAACCTAAAAGATTACATCAGAAATAAATTCCTATACAAACTACAATGAAAATACCAATAAAACTCTACCACAGAAATTAGCTTTGCTTCAATTTTCACATCCAAGGCAGTCTCCGCACATAACAACTGCATATTGCATGCACATATCTCATTTACAATGACAGCATGTGTACTTAGCTTTCCTTTCCTATGTGGCAGCTTGTCAATTCTCTTCTCCTCCTGTTCTGTCAGGAGCTTCTTACTATATCATACAATATGCACCTAGCAGGAAGATAAGATATCAGTAAAATGCAATGTCAAATACATAATGAGTATTTAAAATAGACACCAACATTGTCACATCAACTGTTTACTTGCTTATAAAATCTAAAAGATAATATGAAAAATAAAAGCTTGTGTGAACTCTAGTGTAAACACAAATAAAAACCTACCAAAGTAATAAGGTTTTCTTCAAAGGTCACATCTAAACCAGAATTCATACATGAAAAGTGCCTGTTCCACACACAATTATCACTTACATTGACAGTACATATGTTTTATTTCCCACTACTTTCTCGTAGGGCACACTTGACATCTTTTTTGTTTTCTTGTTGCAGTTAGTATTTGTGATGCTGTTCACCTGTCATCTCATCAGTGTGCTCCATACATTTTTTGTGTAGTTCCCTGAGCAGAAACATTTTCTTTTTCCTCTGCTGTAAATGATTCCTTATGTGCTCCAGTCTCAATCCTCAGTTATTTTTAATACTGTGTATCGAAAGCACAGCCATCATTGTAGTCCATTCTCTCCTTTCTGGTTCATTCTTTATTTTTGATACAGAGTCTCACCAAATCATTAAGTTGGCCACCCTGGCTTCAACTTGTTAATATCCTGACTCAGCTTCCTAGAGTGTTCAGAATTCAAATATGAGCCACTATGCCCAAATTCAATTTTTTCCCTTTTGCAATAAATGGAGTGTTTTCTTATGCTCCAATTTGTATTGTACATTCTGTAAAAACTGCAAGCAATTTTTTGCTTTTTCATTTTTCACTATGCAACTTCTCTGAAACAGTTTGTTGATTGTAACATTATTTTGTGAAATCTTTAATTTGTTTTGCATATAATCACATAACCTTAAAACAGATTATTTCATTTGTCTTTTACTTTAATCAATTATATTTTCTTTTCTTGCCTCATTGTTAGTTATAAATCCCCATATGATTTTGAACATCAGTAGCAATAGTCAACATATTTACTTTGTTATTGATCAGAGAACTAATGCTTTCATTCTTTAACAATTGAATGAGATGATACTTGTGGAATTTTTATTTCTGATGATTCCTGTGTATTTATTTTTTTGAAGTTGTTAATGAAATTGATTGCCTGATTTGTTTCTTGGTGAATTCATTACTATTATACAAGAGTGTTTTAGGTTTTTCTGTGCTGATTTTCGGTCTTGCCACTTCTGAATTTGCTTATCGGACCTAAAAGTTTTCTGGTGGAGTTTTTTGGTCCTTCAATGTAAATAACTATATTTTTTTCAAGCAGGGATAATTTTACTTCTTTGTTTCCTATTCATAACCCTTTCATTTACTTTTCTTTCATTATTGCTTCAAAATTTCCGGGTAGTAATTAAAGTGGGCACCCTTGTGTCACTTTTGCTTTCACAGGAAATATTTTAATTTTTCATTTTTTATTATACTCTTTACTATGATTTTGTTATACAAGGCTTGAGTTGATATTCTTCTGTATCTATTTTTCTTAGAGTTTTAATCATAAGAGGATATTGGATTTTGTAAAATATTTTTAAGCTCTTCAAATGATCACCATTAACTCTATTTTTATCCTTTATTCTATTTTTATATTGTATTGATTTACATATACTCAACCGTCCTTACATCCGTGTGATGAAACCATCTTGGCCAACGTGAATGATCTTTTTAAGGTGTTGTTGAATTGTGCTTGCAATAAATGTATTAAAGTTTTTATATTTATGTTCATCAAAGATGATGTCATGTAGTTTTTCTGTTGTTGCTTTTGTTGAGTCCTTATCTAATTTTGGTATTCAGATAATGCTGGCTTCATAATATGAGTTTGAAAGTAATTCCTTCTCAATTTTTATAAAAGAAAAGATATTGACTATTTAAAAATGCGTTTTATCTGTATCAATTTAAGGTATTTCATATTTTCTCTTCGTATTATTTTTGAGTGTTATATTTCTTGATTTTTATTTGTTGAATTATCATTGCATTCCTGCATTAAATTTCAGTCATGGTATTTGACCCATTTGAATAGCCAGCCTCCTGAACTTATTTTACTGTTCTGTTTACATTGTTTGCTTGTAATATGAATATATATATGTATACATATATATATATATATGTATATATATACATATATATACACACTTAATATTTGAGTTAACTTCTAGCTATTTATTTCCCTTTCTTTCTTATTTCTTCTTTCTTTCTTGTTTCCTGTTCTTTGGCTGTTGTAGATGAAGACTTCATAGCAACTATTTCATTATTTTCTACTGTGATGATGCTAGCTTTAAATATTTCCTTCATTATTTAAATCGTTGCATTCAAGATTTTTTGTACATCATTAATCTAAAATCAC
>PVLD010024426.1:0-25505 GCA_004027595.1 Dinomys branickii
TGCTTAGCATTAAGTGATATAATACAATAGTAGAACCATGTTAGCCCTCCTGCACATATGTATATTCATATATATTCCTCTATACATACATACATACATTTTTGTCTTTTTCTTTTCTCCTTTCCTTCGTCCCATCCGTTCTCTGTTTTTGAACAGATTTCCTTCATGACTTTTAGTTTATATTCCCACCCTCGGGTTAAGCTGCCAAGTAGGCTTCTTTCTTGTGCCTTCTGTTGTTAACGCTTGCCTTTGTTGTTATCAACCACTGTAACCTGGCTGTAGTCACAGGGAGGGGTGTGTGTGTGTGTGGTGATATTGTCCTTGGCAAATGAAATGAGGGTGTATGTCATAGATAATTTAGAACCAAAGACAATGACTGAAATATTGAAATGGTATATCATTATTGCTGAGTTCAATAAATTGAGCTGGTAATTGCTTGATGCCTACTCCATTTTATTTTTAGGTCACGTATACATTAATTATTAAATAATTCCCATTGCAAATCACACAGGTCAGCAGCAATTAAAAATAAAGTATGTCAATATATAAATAACCATTTTAAAAATAGTGTAGAAGTCAGGCCTTTATCAAAGAGTAGTCATCAAATTTACTCTATGCAAGTATGGAGGAATGACTACAGAAGACTTGTTATTTCTCCAGTTGCTTCATGTCTATTTGTCTGGCCTTATTGCTGTGTAAGTTCTGTAAGGCTGGGAAACATTCAAATGCACTCACTGGGACAAGAGGGGTTGACATTGTCAGACAGGAGTTTGCTCCTCACCTTATCCCTGCATGAATTAACAGGAAGGGCTTGGACATCTTCATTAGGGTTTGATATGATAATTTGAAAATTCGCAGCAATGTGACTGCATTTTCTATGATTTCTCCTCCAGCTAGTTTCCAAACTGGATGCAGGTAGAACTGACTTTCTGTTCAGAACACTTTGCTTTCGCTCTGTAGCTCTGCAGACATCTGCAGGCTCCCATCAGAAACATCCTAGTGGACAGATATAAACACGAGAAAGTCTTCTCTTAGGACACACACAACCCCTAAGACTTTTTGCATGGGGTGCGGGGAGGCACGATCTATTTAGCAGTTGTAAAGTATCAAGCATGAGGGGAGAATGTTAGCAAGCATGGCCAGCTTCATCAGTACACTTAACTGAATTGCTGAAAACATCAAACATTTTTTCACTTCCTTTCATGGTGCAC
The DNA here is from genome assembly GCA_004027595.1 of Dinomys branickii. Lineage (NCBI taxonomy): Eukaryota > Metazoa > Chordata > Mammalia > Rodentia > Dinomyidae > Dinomys > Dinomys branickii. The sequence continues at coordinate 1,212 of PVLD010024426.1, forward strand.
ATCAGTTCTCAATGGTCTTTTAGAGTCATTTCACCTTTTGTAGAAAAAAATCATGATTCCAACATGGAAGTAAGTAAAATCTTTAATCTTTTGCACTAAACGTAAATTTTGACTTCAGCTTGATTCTCTTAGGATAGCTCATACTTCCTGGCATGCCTCCTACTAGTCTCTGATATGGAATCTCATTTCTGTTCTAAAATTCTTTTTTCTTAGGCAAAAAAACTAACATCTTAGACAAAAAGCTAAGGCAAAGATAAAACATATACACAGTAAGATATAGGAAGCTGAACTAAGTTGTTGTGAAGGCACTGCCCAAATCTAAGCCTTTTAGAAAATACATGAAATGTACTCACTACTTTAAACACTGACTGACCAGCTGCTACATTAATTACAATTTGAGTAATCTGATCAAAAGCTGTCTGAAGTGGAAAAACAGGATTTATGAGAACTAACTTTAAGATGTGCTTCAATTCAGTGATAAGTCATATATTCAGTAGTACGGCATCATTCAGAAAGCTTAAGTTCTTGTCCTTAAAGGTTTAGATAAGACAGATTGACTGCATATGGTAAGCAGGAGAAATGAGAGAACTATTGGTTTCAACAATACAATGAGCAGATTGCTGAGTTCTACAAAAGATGGTTTGTTTTGTCTTCAAAATATCAAGGGCCAAGGAAAGGACTCTTGAAAACTGACATGAGTACATGTTCAGCAGACGTTATGACCACTCGTATGATTCAGTATAAATGTGTCGTATCGTCATAATAGCCTCATGCTTGCTATTGTGCTAATTGAACTATGTACTTTTGATGTGTTCCCTATTCATGTTAAAGTGCAGGGAACGAATGAGAGAAGCCAACAGTCACGGCAATTGGACACACTAGATATCTTTCTTCTACGATTCTGAGTCAGTCTCCTCAGCGGATTACTAAACACATTCCAGAAATCTCATAAGTTACTACTGGTCTAAAAATGGATATAATTAAAGATGAGTAAACCTACCGCAGAGCTTGATGTAATCTTTAAGCTAATTAACATAAACTATTTACAACAGACTTTTATTCCACTTTCATAAAGATTGCATATAAGTTACTACAAGTTCATAGATCTTAGCATCACAAAACCGGCCCCCTCCTTGACATATTCCAACAAAAAGGAGAAGATATTTGCATTGTAATAGATCAGGAGGTAGACCCAGTAACTACTGTTAACTTTGAGCAGAGCCAGCGCGAGATGTGGTAATCCTTCATGAATTCCATTATTTTCAGGATTTACTAGTAGACTCTTCTGGGTGTGGGAGTACTGTAATTTAGAACAACCCAAACGCTGTGATCTGATTTCCCCAATGAGGTTGTTTTTGTTGCTATGCTACCAGCCGCTTTCAATGGTGGAGAGAGATGATTCATTCCTAAAATTCTCCTTTTGAGGTGTAACAAAGTGGCACTGAGTTCTAGAAAATAAGCCTTCTTGCCTCTTGTCTCCCAAAATGCTCTTAACTCCGATTCTACTTTCCACAGCAAGATGTCACGCTCCCTGGGAGGTTCCTAAAAGACCCATGGAACTGGCCAGGACATTGCTGGGTGTCTATTCTATTTTCATGTTCATATCCAACCAGTCTTTCTCACATGCCAGACACAGTGCTACCTGCTTTCTTCCCCACTCTTCCATCCTTACGACTACTGTGTGTGTAATTCTGAAGACAAACTGAGAATGAACCTGGGTTGTTGTTTCACTCTGTCTAGTTTGGTGCCACACAGAAGGTTACTAATCATTAAATTTTAGTTCCCACGTTATGCTCATCCTTGAAACTTTACATTATGCAGCTCAGAGCTCAGTTTTTTCTACTTCTACTGAAACAGCTATGGGGGTGCTCTAGCTTTAGCAAAGAGCAAATGGTCAGGTGAGTATCTGGTTTGCTGAGCCTGATGGTGTGTGACTTACAAGTTGGTGTGTATGAGAGATCCACCAACCACTGACCCAACCAAAGGTGAAAATGGGTTACAGACCCTGAGTTTCAACTGCTTCAGTCACTTTGTACTTTCAAAACTGCCCACTAATCTTTTGGTACACTGAATTCTTTTGTTCATTCTGACCTTTTACAATTTAGGATTCTTTTCTTTCCATAATTACAAATAGAGTTACACCTACATGTGCTTTTATATCAGAGGTAACAATCACCACACACACACACACACACACACACACACACACACACATTGCATCAAGGTCCCAGAAAACAAATTTCACAAATTAACCATCGCAGAACCTAGGATCCACACTGCACCTGAGATACTTTAGTCTCATTATAATTTGACCTGGTTGTACTTTGGAGTGATGGAGAATATTCCCCTTTTTATTTGCTGTTGAGATTCAGGTGATACATCCCAGACCCCTAAAGCTATGTAGGGAACTCTGCCCTTCCCTCCATCCGCTTCATTGCTGAACATCTGTAACAGTCACGGCTGGGTTCAGTGAGAGTTCTGCTTGCTCTGCGCGTGAGATCATGCCCTAAATAATTACAGTGAGCGTGCAGGGAAAATATGTGGTGAATATAATGTCAGGAAATCATGCAAATTTTATTATCCTCAGTGAAGTGGTGGCTGCTGGAGGACTTGTCAGTATTTGCAACTGGAAGCCTAATTACCTTGATTTACTTGTAGCCCCGTTCATCACCTTGCTGCCGCGCTGTTCCTGACAGCACTCCAGCATTTTACAAGAAAACAATAATGCCGTGTAAATAATTTAAAAACAATAAATCATTCAGAGTGGCTTTAAACCAAAACCTAATGCAGTAGCTGGCTGCGTACTGGCTGCACTTGACAGGTAGCTGGCATGCTCAATGCATGTGTGTCTCAGAGGTATTTACCCTTTAAATCCACACATCCAAAAGAGGCAGATTGCAGAGAAATGAGATGGAAAACCTCTATCTTGACTGTATGTTCTCGCCTTTTTAAGGTGGAATGGCGAAGGACGGAAATAAACTCTACCTGAGACATTTCTACTTCAAACACAGATTTGCTAAGCTAGGTGAGGCAAATGACGTATGAAGGTTGATTGTCCAAGAAGAGGTGGCCTGTGTCTATAGAGGGGTACGCTCACCTGCCTGGGGGCTCCCTACTCCACCCACCCCCACACTGGAGCTGAGGGGAAGAAAAGTCTGGAAAGGCGGGAGCAGGGTGCAGAATGTGCCAGCATAGGTAAGCAACTCCTGGAGAGCAGAAGTCTCTCTCTGGTCATTTTATTCACACAAAGCAGATAATGAAAAGCAAAAACCCCTGGAGAAAGCTGCTCCTTAAGAGAAAAGGTAGAACAACTTCCATTGTGCCTGAGGGAGAGCTGGGGCTGCCAACTGCTTTTGGACAATTGCGTTCCTACTGAGTGCCAAGCATGTTATTATCTCTTAATCCTCACAACAATTCTCTGAGGTAGGTATTATTATCCGCTTTTATAGATAAGGACAAAACCTGAGTGAGATTAAGTAATTTGCCTGAGATCACCACTAGGAAGTGACTATCAGGATTAAGTCTGAATCTGTCTGCCTCAGGCACCCTTCATTCCCTGCCTCTTCCTGGCCCCCAACGCAAACTGATTTCTTCTTAACTTTATCTGTGAATTCATTTATATTTTTGACCTTTTGTTTTAGTTTTTTGAGGCAGGGTCTTGCTATGTTTTCCAAATTCACTATGTAGCCCAGCTGGCTTCGAACTCATGGCAAATCTTCCTGCCATAACCTCCCCAGTACAGGGGTTACAGGACTGTGCCACTTTATCCACCTTTGTAATATATATTTTGAAGCAATCCTATGAATGGTCAGAATAGTGGGAACCCTGAGGATAAATGGGGACCCTGGAAGTCACCTGGATCTGTTGTCTGAAAAATCAGTCCCTTTCCAGAAGGGGCCTCTGAGCTCCCGAATTGCACTGAGAGGGCCTTACAATTCCATGGAGTATGCCTGCCCCAGGTGATGGCTTCATGCTTCTCTGCCACTGCTCTCAGTCCCTGAGATCACTGTCCACCAAGCTCCCAGGCAGCTGGTTTGCCTCCTTCTGTATCTTTCTGGAGAGAGGACACCATGTCTGTGAAAACGCCACCACTTATGTTTGGACTTTCTTTCCAAAACACCAACATTTAAATACTGATTTCCATAGATCAGTGGTTCTCAAACCCGTGTCTGTCTGGGAATCACCTGAGGGCTTGCTAAAACACACTGTTGTCCTTTGAGTTAAAAATTCACCAAGTAATACTTTGGCTCACGCAAGGCATTCAGTACACATTACTTGCTTTTTTATTCTAAATCTTCAATTTAAGCTTTCTGAATTGAAGTAGATTTTAGGATTTTTGTTTCCACTTAGGCAGCAGTTTCCTCAAATTAATGAGTTCAAGAGGAAAGGCAGGGAAGTTTTTACCTACTTACTTGTACCTGTGAAGAAGCAAAAGGTGACATACTTGTGGCTGCCCATGTCGACAGGGCCTAGACAGGAAGCTGCAGCATAACTGGGGTTGCAGGTTTGTGGAAAGTAAGCTATTTCAAAAGCTTTTGCAATGTCTTGAGGAAAAGAAATTTATTCTTCAAGAACTAGGAGCAAATGGCAGAGTCTACCTGGACAATGTGCTGGTCGCTTACTGGCACTTGCTACCTTTGGTGGAGGTAAGGCACGGAGGAGGGGTTGAGGGACCTGGGTGAGCTCATTGCCAAAAGACTTGCTTCCTGTGCAAAAGGTCACCGTGGGAGAAGGAACCTGGCAGGCTTTTATCAGCTGCTTGGAGTTTTCAAAGTGCTTTCCCACCTGGGCTCTTGTCAGAAAGGCAAATTCCCTGTTCTCAGCCCAGACTTAGTCAGAAGCTTTGGGCAGGAGGCCCAGAAATCTGTCTTAGCAAGTTGTCCATGGAGCAGGCAAGTTGGCATGTACTACCTCAGAGAAACTAAGGAAAAGCATAGGAAAGTATCAAAGAGGTTAGAAAGTGCACTGACCTGAGATTTTAGTTATGATTCTGCTCTTACCACCCCTGAGAGCCTTTTATAATGACAAAACTAGCAGCACGGTACAAAGAAAGCACCAGGTAACTTTCCCCTGGACAGTGGCAATTTTCAATCCTGCCTGGACAGTGGAATCATGAAGGAGTGTTCTAAAAATGCCATTCTAATTTTTTGTTGTTTCTTTTTACCACAACAGTAATAAATACAATTAGGCACCATTTAATGATAGGGAGCTATACATTCCAAGAAATGTGCGAGGTCATTTTGTCATTGTGTAAACATTGCAGAATGTACTTACATAAATCTAGGTGGCACGGCCCACTACACATCTATGTGATATGGGGTGTGTATGTATGGTGTAGCTTATTGCTTGTAGGGTCATTATAAACAAATCGACATAAAGTTAAGTCAAGCTGAAGAGAAAACACTGCAGTCAAGGGGTAAGAGGTACGAGGCCACTGCTTGTGCAAGACGGTGTAATATTTTTCAGTCAACTTTTTTTATAAGTAGGAGTAGACTGAACATAAAAATACCATAAACACATAAACTGGTAGCATAATTGTTTAGTAGTATTATCAAATACTATGTAGTGTGCATAACTGTATGGATATACTTCATACAAGTGTCAGTGCAGTGTGCTTATTGATGTGAGAGTCACCACATATACATTGTGCTGGGATGTTAAGATGACTGTGACATCTCTAGGTGACAGGAGTACTTCTCCTACTCTAGCGCCTTCGAGGACCACATCCCGAGTGTGGCCTCTTGCTGACCAGAATATCGTTAAAGTGCTGATGATTGTGGCAGGCCTCCTCCTAGTAATTCTTACTTCTCTGTCCTGAGATGGCGTCCAACACTTTTATATTTTTCAGAGTTCTTTTGTTCTCCCTACGTTGGCGGCCTGGGTGGAGAATGGCTGTTGTGGAGATTTAAGGATGGGAACGTCAAAAACTTTAAACTACCCTGAAAGAAAGTTACAAATGTGCCCTTCAAGCACAATTTAATTAAGTACTAAAGGAGGCGGTGGTCATGCAGCTGAGCAATTACAAGCCGTGTCACAGCGAGGCAGCTCTCCACACCAAAAGGCACTTTTTGCTCCTACAGTGTGACCTGTTAGGCGCCCTTTACCTAGCTTTTGGGTCCACATAAGAGTAGAGATGCCCGTGGTTAAACCAAGCCTGTTCCCGTTTGCAGCTCTCCCATGCAAGGGGAAAACGGTGGAGGGCAAGGAAAGAATTCTGGTTCCACAGCAAGGAAATCTGCAGGGGAGCACCTGCCTTCCCATTAGTAAGCTCCGCCGCTGGGTCAAATGACCGAATGCTCCGCACCTGTTCCCATATCTGTGCTGTTCAGTGAGCTTCCTCCCGGCTCTGAGATGAAAGCTGCACCCCTAGTTCTTTTGTTTCATGCTAAGTGGCCATTTGTATATTTATATATTATTAAGGGACTGTGGAGTCATTGCATCAGAGATCCTGATCTGCACATCTTATTCCTTTAGCCTTTTATTAAGTTTGCTTCTCAGTTTTCAGTAAACAAGACTGATATTCTAAGAGAAATGCAGACACTGCCAGAATTACGCTCACACTGTGAGCTGAGATGATCCACTTTATCTCTTCCAACTGTAAAAATCACAAAAGCCAGTAGGAATAACCTACTAAGTCCCTTCTAAAATTAGGTTTTTGGGAAATAAGTAGAATTGCCCATAGAGGGTAAGACATTCCTTGCACTGTGTTTTCAGACTACTGCTAGGCATCTTACATTTGATTTCATGACTTTTTCACCATGCAGCCAACTTCGAAGACGGGGAAGGGCTTGGCTGCTGCACATTCCTCTCCTCTCATAAATGATGCTCAGACAGTATGTGATTTTGAGAGATACCATATGAAGCGTATCTCACAATTATTACATCCCATTCATCATGCTTGGTTTCAACTATGGGGTTTGGAAACCAAGCAAGGATCAGATTTTAAAAGGAGCGCTCCGCAAGGAGACGGACGTGGGTCTGTCTCTTTACCCTTGTAGCCCATCCCTGCTGCACGTAATGCTGCAAGTATTCCTTCTGCATAGCATAAAAATCTTCTTTTTTTAACCTCTCTCTCTCTCTGCCCTTTCTTCCCTCTTTCTCTCTTACTCTAATGTATTTCTAAATGCTAAATCAGAAAATCGCATTTCAAAATTTCTTGTGAGTTTTGATTTCTGTTGACACACAGATTAATTAATAAATGTCAATTCTCATTTGTGCTATTTTGACAGACTTTGATATATATGTATATACTTTCGGCACCCTTAGTGAGCCATTTCTTTACTTCTTTTTAAACAAACCAACACTTTGAAGGCAGCCACATTGCCCACAGTGAGAGGATAAAAGAAGAGGCGCTAAGCAGAAGAAGTGAGATCTCCAGTAGATAAAGGTGCACAGTATCTTCTAACTAGCATGAAAGAATAACTGTTCTCAGGAAAGACAGATTTATTTGCTGGATCCCAAATATATATAATTGGCAGATGAGACTCAAAGATGCTACTGCAATTAAGGAAGCAAAGCCTGCACCATACCTCTCTTGTTAGGATCTATGTAGCTTGTGAAGAATGATTATTTTCTTCTATCACAATCATTTAAAACAGTATATATATATAAACATATAGTGAATTTAGATACAACTTTCAATTTCTATTGAAAGGGTTAAATAAAGTTTTTAAAAAATCACATTACTCTTGTTTTTGTTTTTGTTTTTTATTTTTATTTTTTCTGGTACCGGGGATCGAACTCAGGGCCTTGTGCTTAGCGTGCAAGCACTTACACCACTGAGCTATACCTCCAGCCCTTGTTTTTTATTTTTATAACTGGGAATCAAACTCATGAACTGGCACTGTGCCGCTGAGCTATATGACTGGCCCCAAATCACATTACTCTTAATAAAATATTAATATTAGTGATAGCAAAATTATTTCAACCACTGGTAACTAACAACATTTATGTATAAAGCATGGGGTGTGTATAATATATGATCTGGATTGAACTTAAAATATATTGACATTTTATGTTTGCAAAGGAAGGCTAACTTTCCAGGGGACAATCAAAATCTGCGATAGAAAATTAGTAACAAGAAAGATGATTTTTTTATTCAACAAGAGAGATGAAAACTATACATCAAGACAAGATCTCTTACTAAAAATTGTGCAATATTTCAAATATATACTCAGAGTTTGATAAGCAGAATTTCAATGAGGCTTTGAAAATTGGATGCCTGCAAGACCTACTGATAATCACTCATCCATCTGAATTTTAACCAAAAACATTTTCAGGTGAGAGAAATTTCAAGGAAAAAAAGAAAGAAAGAAAAAAGAAAAGATGGACAGATCAAAAGGTAGGCAGAAGAACAAAGAATAAATACAGTTGATTTTAAAAGATACAGAGACAAGAAGATAAGGAGAATCTAGTCTCTATACCTCCTAAAACCAACCTTACTAATAAAAAATGATTTGAGCTCACACTCCCAAAATTAAGATATTGTTTTTAAGTTGTATACGCACGCTGTAGCAATGTATAATTATCGGTAATATATTAAAACAATGTAAAACATTTTATATCAGTTTATAGCATATTCAGTAGGGCATATTCCTTGCAAGGGTCAGAAGCGTCTATCTCTCATCAAGAGACATAATTTTTGTTCATCCAGTACTTTTTTGGCTCCTCTAATCTCTGAGGTACTATGTTGGGCTCTCTAGGTGATAGGGGCTGCCTTCCTGCCACTAACAGAGGCAATAAGCTAAATGGTGGTAGGAAAGTCTAGAGATCATATATCTCTATCTATCTATCTATCTATCTACCTAGATATGCATATATGTGTTTATGTACTAAATATAAAGTATTTCATTAATATCAATACTAAGCATTATCAATGAATATATTATAATGAAGAATTTATAGTATAGGCCTATTAGAGCTCCATTGTAATTAAAGTTACTGAGTAAAATGCCAATAAATTGTTAATATTTTCAGGTAAGAAGGCTAGGAATAGGAATATACTCTATTTAAGAACTCATGTGTCAGGCACAGTGTACTTTCCCATTTAACTTTTTGAAAAGCATTTCAAAAGGTAAGTACTTTTATTACTCCCAGTTTTCAAGTAAGAGATCATGCTTAGGAGTGATTTTGTGATTTTCCTAGGATGACATAGAAGGGCAGATCCAGTACTCAAGACACAGTCCGTGGAGTTAATTCTGGATTGATTTTCTTGCTTCTTTGCTAATATGAGTGTTCCAATTCTCTGTTAAGATTAAAATCAACAAGACTTCAACACCATGTAAGGGAGCATGTTCGGATAAGTCACTTGTAGGTAAGCATTCTTGTGGTTTTCTGTATTATGAATTAATGATAACTTAGGCTATCAACTCTGCCAAATTTTAATACACTTTTGATAACTGTTTTTGTAACAGTTAACACTTGGTTTTAAAAAATGTGAGTGGGTAATTGTTAAAAATATGAAATGCAACCAGCCAGAGTAGAAGACTAATTACTTAAGCCTTTCCTAGTATTACATACATTGCCATTATAGAAACACATACTGCAAAATATCTAAAAACAAAGCTGAAACTATTGCAGATTAATCTATTATTTTTTCTGGAGAGAGACTTAATGTTTGCTTAAAAGTAGCATCTTTCTCACTCTTTCTTCAGACTATTTTTTTTGTCCGTGTCTCTCTCACCTAAACTCTGAAGAAGTTTAAAAGATACTTTCATGGAGAAACTGGAGACTTCAAGGTCTGACTCCATGGAGCAGACCCTGGGTCTTGGAGGCCACAGGCTGAGGTCAGGAAGTTGCCCCTGCGCTCAGTTCACTTCCGTGGTAACGCACTAACCTGTCAGCTGAGCTGCATAATGTGTGTTTCTGAAGCACATTTCTAATGAAGACAACTATATGCAGATGATGGATGGATTTTAAAAAGAAACAGAGACATGTTGAAAGCTTCATGGTATTTCCAGAATCATACAATTCTTGACTATTTTTTATTACTTTGCTATCAGACTTGAGCCAGATGCTGGCAGTTTAAATGTGTTGCAGAGTAATTTCAGGAGCAGTTTTCTATGTAGAGCAGAAAAGTAGCTACACATATCAAGTGTTCACATTTTATAAAGTGGGGGCATGTACATGTACATTCAGGGTGTAACTGGTTTTTGCAGACAAATGTTCTATTATGTTATTTATAGCACTGTGAATTTTACTGACCTCCAGTGTGAAAATGCTTTTCTGACTTTGCCATGTAAAATAATTTTGTAAATACATTTGTCTATTTTATTGAATCAAAGACTACTTACTGACTATGTGGTTTGTTAGATAGTACATTTTTTTTTAAAACAGTAGCCTCTTAGGTTAGCAGATAAATAAACAGTTTAACTATGGGAAAGTAGTCAAAAAGAGTAACTGAGTAAGGTATATTAAAGTACAGAGAGCACAAAAGTACAGAGAAATAATATTTTATTAGAGTTAATTGTACATTAGTGAAAGTTAGATTTTCATCAAGATGAAAGGTCCATTTAAGTTTTTACATCTGGTTATAGTACATTCAACTGTTTAACTTAAAGCTTAAAGTATTACACATAATTGTCTTCTTAAAAGGATTGTTAGAAGTAAAACTACCTCTATTTGAAATTGCATTATTATGTAGATGGATAATCCTAAGGAACTCACTAAAATCTACTGCAATTAATGGAAACTCAATCTGGGTTGTGGAAGGCAAGATTCAAACATCTCAATCATATTTCTATAATCTGGAAATAATAAAAATATCTCATTCATAACTGACATTAAAGTAATTATAATATTTAGAAAGTAAAGATCTAAGTATCTAGAAAATTCATGAATTGGAATACTTACTATTGGTATGATGGCAAAACTCCCCTAGATTGCTTTATACATTAAATAATACCTTTACCAGAGTCCCATGCTACTTTTTAAAATAGATGCTGTCCTAAAATATGCATGGACTCTGAAAGGACCTAGAACAGCCAAAGCAAGTTTGTAAAAGAAGAAAGTTGGAGTGCTTATACTTCTCGATTTCCAAAGTTACTACAGAACAGTAGTAAGCAAGACAATGTGCTAGTACTGATATCTATCTATCTATCTATCTATCTATCTATCAATTGATCTATCTCATGTGTCTAACTGCGGGTTCAGAAATAAACCCATATGGTAAGGCATGGCCAATTGTTTTCCAATAAGGGTGTCAAAACCAGTAAAGAAGAAAGAAGTCTTCTCCATAAATAGCTCTGGAATAACTGGAAAGCCACAGGAAAAAGAATGGGTCATTATTTCACACACTTATAAAAACTCAACTCATAATGAATCAGGAAAGTAAATGTCAAAGATATAGCTATGTAACTCTTAAAGAAAACAGAAGGATAAGTGCTGGTGACCTTGGATTTGGCAATGGTTGCCTAAATATTACCAAAAGCATGAGCATCAGAGAAAAAAATAAAAACTGAGGGAGTGGACTTTATCAAAATTGAAAACTTTGTTTCAAAGACACTAAGAAAAAAGTTAAAAGACAACCAACCCTCAAAATGAGAGAAATTAGTTTCAAAGTGTATCTGAAAGGAGATTATACTTAGAATATAGAAAAACCTCCTACAATTCAATAATAAAAAGATAACCCGGTTAAAAATGGGCAAATATATAGAGCTTCTGTATATACTTCTCTGAAAAATGGTCTGCGCACTTAATGGTGACTATGTACACAAAGAGATGTCTAATATTTTAGTGATTAAGGAAATGCAAATCAGAACCACAATGAGATACCATTTCACATTCAACAGGGTGGCTATAATTATAATTTAAGATCATAACAAATGTTGACAAAAATGTGAACAACCCAAAACCCTTATAACACTTCTGCTGGTAATATAAAATAGAACAGCTACTGTGGAAAGCAATGTGGTAGTTCCTCAAAATGTTAAATGTGGATTTGGCCCAAGATTTCTACTCCTACATTTATACTAAGGTAGGGGAAAATGTGCTCTCATGTAATAGTGAAAGGATAGAAGTGGCCCATTTTTCCAACAACTGAGGAATGGATAAATGAAATGTGATACTATCTATATAATGAAGTGCCATTCAATCAAAAATAGATACGAGATACTGATAACTGTTACAACATGGATAGATCTTTAATATATCATACTGAGAAAGAATTCAGTGATAAAACACATACTGTGGAATTCTGTTTATATACACCATTCAGAATATGAAAATAAAAAGTAGACTAGTGGTTGCCGAGGGCCGTGCAAAGGAGCCTGGGTGTTTTGAAGGTGGTAAGGGAAGGGTGTGGGCTTTCTTCAGGCATGGATAGAAAGTTCTAAAGCTGATTATGTTGCTTGTTTGCGTATGTCTGTGAGGATACAAAACCACTGAGTCATCAACTTTGAATTTATCAATTGTGTGATATGTGAATTGTACTTTGAGAGCATTGTTACCAACAAAAGTATTATTTCTGAAGGGAGTTACTTCAGAAATTCTTCCAGTAACATTTAGTATTAACTATCCAGCCCTTTCAGCATGTGGCTTCCAGTTAGTTATACCTGCACAAAAATGGGTAAAATTTAGGGTATTTTTGAATTGAATTTTATATGGTGCTGGTGAATAAATGCCCAGTGCACTTCCTAAATGCAGATCCATTTAGACTGTGTCTGTCACTTATTAGCACTGAGAAGTTAATGGTTGAAAAGGTCAAGGGATGTGAAATGAGAGAACAAATTCTTTAGAATGTTTTCTTTTAGAAACAGGTGCACTCTATCCTAAGAAACAGTTGCTGTAGCCATTAGATCCAGTTTTTGGGTTGTTGCTATCTCAGTAGAAAATACTATTTTCAGAACCTATTGTCCTGCCAATGAATTATGCGATTGCAACCTTTTATTCTCACTCAGCTATGGAAGCAATCGGAGGGCACAATACCAGGACCCTGAAGAACTGGCCCAAGCGCTCATTCTGTTTGCTTCTTGTCTCCTTTTTGCCTGTGAGCTTTTCTACTTAATAAATCTGAGAAATGCATTAGTCACAGTGGCTTGGATTCTGCTTTCCTAAAGCTCTGCTCTAAACGAGCTGCTGCACTTCTGCCCTAAAATTCCCCTGCTCTCTGTTATCTTCCCCCTGTGCTTTCCCAGACCTAAAATGTCAAAGTATCAAGCAGATGGAATTACATTTTGAACATTGGTTCGGTCCTGAATGACTTCATGCTTTTAGCGGATCTGTAGTTCTATTATTTTTTTTAAACAATAGGCTGTTAATAAAACATTCCTTGAATGCAACTCTCTGTCTCAATTAACTATTATTGTGTTCAGATAAAATACTTGATGCTGTAAAATAAAACCAGCATAAGCTATTTGCTGAGGAGCCTGGGCAGCTTTAGTAGGTAGACTTTTATTTGGTTAACACTTTTTCTTTAGAGGAGAGGTTTTGGATGCTCTTGCATATACTTCTGTACATGGGTGTGTGGGTAAGGGTGGCTAAAGAGACTAAAACATTTCTTTTAAGCCATCTGAGTGTAAGGTAAGAATGACTTCCTGTCTGCCGGAGTCTAGTACCATGGAACAAAAGGTAGGGACATTTTGGTCATGCTTCTGGGAAGAATTAGCATCCTTGGTACCTTAACTAGAAGTGCGCAGAGACACGGGTGATTGGCAGTGCATTCTTCTGGCTTTTGCATGTGTTTTCCTCACTCCTTTCACATGTTGGATCATAGAGCTCTATGAACAAGATCAACGTTCTGAACTGCTTTCAACAGCCAAGCGCATCGCTGGGAAAGCCTCCCTGCATAGCTGAGCACTGCTCGGGAGAAGGCGCAGGGAAACGTGAAAGCGCAGCTCGGCAGGAATCCCGAGTCTTCCTGGCTCCTTCTTCAGCTCTTCCTCTGTCTTTCATTCAACAAAGATTTTTAAGCACAGACCATGTGCGAGGTCTTGTGTAGGTGTCTAAACTCATTAAAGCTGTGTTTCCTCATCGGTGAAATGTGATCTGAGATGTGAGTTCTAGGTATGACTGTTTACCATGATTCATAGGAGGCAGCGCATTTGGCTGTGGCAAGACCTTTCTCCTAAAGAAATCAGAATGTTCACCTTTTCAATACAATCTTTCCTTACTTACATGTACTGTTTCCCCACACCCTGCTAACAAAGCTTCCTTAATGTTTTAAACTAAACTGAAGCCATTTTTAAGTGACAATTGTACATGTATAGCACTACTGCAAGTCACCAGTTGAAATATAACACTGAGAAACTTATGACATGGTGTCATGATACTAAAATGACTATAAATTCCTTCTATCCTGAATAGCAGAGAGATAAAAGTCTATTGAAAGATGGTTAAATTTCACTCTACCTAACCTTTTGCTTTTCTTCCCCTTTTCAAGACAAACACACACACACACACACACACACCCCAAACGCACATGGAGGGCAAAGTCGTTGGGGCCCAGAATCAATAAGAAATGTTCTTGGTAATCCATAGCAATGCATTAAGGGACAGGGACCATTTTACAAAGTGGCTTTGGTGCTGGTTACCAATGTTTCAGACGTGATTAGATGCAGCATGTTTCTTAATGTGGGAGATGGAGCCTAAGAAAAGTGCTCACCTTTCTCCCTGCTCTATCCATTCCAACGAAAGGAGCTGAAGTGACGCAGGACTTGTCACTCCAGGCCCAGGGCCTCTGTTAAGTTCTAGGTTCCCATAATTCCAGACTTCCTGTCAACATGCCCTTATGGAGACTCAGCATCACTAGGGGTGGCCAGGACAGGACTGAGCCCATATTAGCGCCTGAGGCTGGGGTGTCTTTGAACTGTGCACATATTGGGCTGGCCTGGAAGTAGAAATTAACAGTTTGTTATTCAAACATCCTCCTGTCATGTGCATGAGTGCCCCCTAGATCCTGCAAGGAGTGGGGGTATATATTTTCACACCAATTCCACTGTGAAGCCCAGGCAAAATGATCAGGTTGGTTACGATCCCCCTTTGTTTTCCTCTGCCCTGCCTTTGTGCATCCCTCAGTCTTGTTGAAGGTTTTTGCCAACACCCGAAACAATATACTGTTTCCCATGTTTGTTGCTGGTTGCTCTTAATCCCCAATTATAACAGTTTATTTATCTCCCCTGGGCTTGCTCTGCCCTTGGATTCTTGTCCTCTCTGTTTAGTCTAAATTAACATGGATTCCATTTTCCAGGAAGTGTGCTGCTGTCAGGAACTTACTTACTAATGAATTAATTAATGAATTGTAGCTTTGATGATTCACTTAGTCATGCAGGCCACAAAAGGCTTAACATTCTTTGACTCCACCTTGCTCAGGAAGCATTTAGTAGGAAAACAACCTCCAGAGTTTAATAGAAACCCAGAAAGTCCCAGGACTCAAGGAGAGTTTTCTGGGGAGACTCCGTCTTGATGCTGTCCCTGTGTATCTGCGTGGATCTTTTTCATTCCAATTCCAGCTGCCATTGCCCCAGCTCTTATCAATGCTGCGTAGGAATGAGCCCTTCCCTGTGGTGAGGAGGCCATCCTTTTAAAATACTTTTTCCTTCTAGACACTAAAATAGAATCAAAAGGAAATAAACAGATTATATGAAACACAAAAACGTGGTTTCCCAAGAACTGTGTTTTGTTCTCACAATTATGAAACACGGTGTTTGCGATAATTATGTAAGAAAATTATTTCAGTAGGAAAAAGTGGGAGTGGATGGAGTTAGGAGGGTTCGGATTCCAAAAAAAATCAAAGCTTTTTTTAGGAGCAACACTAATGGTCCTTGGCTGGACTCTCAGGTAGGCTGCAGGGGAGTTTTTGGCTGGCGGGCCTGATGCTTTTCAAACCGTGCCTTACCATGGCTTCCACCTCTGGGAAAACTTGATCCTGCAGAGCATCAGGGGTAGAGGAGAAGCGGAGGGGATGTTGCTTTCTGACTCAGGAGACTCAGGCAGCAGCGCCACCCACAGGAAGTTGGGCTAAATGCATTACACAGGTGAAAGCTTCATCCCTGAGCAAGAAGCAACAGTCAAGCGCATCGCTGGGAAAGCAGGTAGAATATGGCGCAGAACACGTGTCAGACCAAATGTAAGAATGACAGTAACGAAAGGTTAGAGACTGGTTGGTACGCTGGGTATAGATTAAGGTCAGCTGGTCTAGACCAGCTTCCTGAACAGTATAATTGGAAGCTGGTTGTTACTTGATATATTCGGTGCAGACCCCACGGACTGAAAAAAAACATAGCTTAACGGGAAAAGCAGAAAATATCGTCTCTATTTTACTGGAGCTCATTTCTGCCAGTCAACTTCACTCTTTCCCAATGGATTGAAGCAATCGCTAAGTTAACATCACAATCCCTCCACAGAGAGACACGAAGGCGCTACACGATTTGGCTATGTTTCCCTCAGTAAGTGGCAGAAC
This sequence comes from Dinomys branickii, assembly GCA_004027595.1. Lineage (NCBI taxonomy): Eukaryota > Metazoa > Chordata > Mammalia > Rodentia > Dinomyidae > Dinomys > Dinomys branickii. Next base: position 17,608 of record PVLD010024426.1, read on the forward strand.
TACACCTGATCTTGTATTTTCTAAAACCAAAACCCACACCAGGCAACTATTAAATGCTGACTTTCCAAGAAAACCATCCTCTGAGTTCTTTCTTCTTGACCTAATCAAAAGGTTTAACTACTTTTCCTATGAGTTCCCAAAGACCTACATAAAAATCTCATTAGTCAGAAATACTATTAGTTCACATTGATTAGCATATGGAGGCACAAACTACAGGTTAGTTATCTAATCGTGTGTATTATAATGGTCAAAAATTATGTAAGCCTATATCAGAAAGCATAATAATATTTTATAGAAATAATATAGTTCTTCATTCATGAATAATTATGTAGGTCAAACTTCTGGGAATAGATAGTTTTATTTAAAAAATGTTTTAGTCTAAGTTAAGAATTCCATTTCTCCTTGTGTGTCAGTAATTATTAGGAGACTTTAAGTGACTTAGGTTAATTACAGTGATTACATGCTTACATTATTCTTTTTTGTTGTTGTTTGTTTTATCTTTTTGAGACAGGTTCTTGCTATATAGTTCAGGCTGGCCTTGGGCTCACTTTGTAGCCCAAGCTGGTCTCAAACTTGCAACATCCTCCTGCCTCAGCCTCCTGAGTGCTGAGATTACAGGCGTGCACCACCATGCCTGGCTGTCACATTGTTCTTGACAGCCTCCATTTTAACCACGTCTCAAAGAAATTATTAGACTGAAGTAAAGGACAATGGTTTTAAAGGACACTTCTTAAAAATTCAGGAATGACTGTAGATGACATGTACTCTTTATGTCATCTACCAGGAAACATTATGCAGGATTGTGGGGTAAGTAACTGTTTTGCTCTCCAGAGTGGTTCTCAACAAAGGCTCTCAAAGCACTTTGCAATCAATTTTTATTATCAGCTCTCCTTTACGACAGCCCTCCAAGTTCAATAATTGACTCATAAAATACATAGTAAGAGGAAAGGGAAAGAATGAAGAAGCATGGTGCATTCTACATGGCGCCATACACACATGGCTCATTTGTAATTACTAATGCTTCTAGTTATTGCTGACCATGCATGTGGAGCTACATCGTAAAGCTGTGGTCTCGGGTCTTCACAGGCTCCCCAGCAGCTGTTCCATATATCTGGCTGCCATCACTCCCACCTCAGCGTGTGTTCTGTCCTGGAAGTCTGGGATGCACACTGGTGGCCCCAGGAGGAGGGCGTCGCCACAGGAACCCGACAGGCTGCCATAGCAACAACAGCAACAGGCACATACACAGGCACAGAGACATGGTCGAGGAAGCAGATGTATATTGTCACAGCCGCATGACAGTAGAGGTTCTGAAGGGACATGGGAGAGGATATGTTTCTGGAGAAAGGCAAACATCTGAAAAATAAAAATATAAGCAGTAAAGGGAAAAACTGGGCACCTTTTACCACAGTCATCCAAGCACAGTTCATGTTATGTCCGTGGAAATGTTCACACTTGAAGTGCTCACTGTGTGACACACAGTAGCAGTTAGAAATAGCTACTCTCGATTATTTATGGACTTATATTTTTGGAAAATACAATTTCCATTTTAGTTCTTCCAGAAGATAGTTTTCCTTCAGTCCCTCGGAATCTAGCTCCTTGCCTGGGTTCCGGTGGAGACCACAGGGCAGCACCAGCAGGTCTGAGTAAACGCGGGGCGTTCAGGTCCTGGTTTCACAGGTTGACTGACTTCTGACCCCTTGGCTGTGACCGGATCCACTCATGCGGTCGTGTAACTTCACACACGGCCCGGGAAGCAGAGACGAGGTGCTGGTGCCTTGAGGCTTGCTTCTGAGCGATGGAACCTCCTCTGTGTTTCCGGGGAGGAACTTCCTCACGGCTTTGTCCTGGGGACCTGTGTCAGGCCCTGGTCCTGCAGGAAAGAAGCTGCAACTGGCTCCTGGCCTTTTCAGTGCTACGGTTTCCTCTTTCTCCTCCTTTTTTTCCTCCTGCTCCTTGCACTCTTCCTCCTCTTCCTTTTTCTCCCCTTTACCTTTGTCTTCTTCCTCCCCTTCTTTCTGCTGCCTCATCTCCTCCTCCTCCTCCTTCTCCTCCCTCCCTCTTTTCCTTCCTTCTTCCTCTCCTTCCTCCTCCTCTCTCCTCCCTGCTGGACGGTGAGGGCCCTAGTACTTTTCTTGAAACCAAAAATTTTGTGTTTGCTTGGCTAAAGCCCTATTTTTCCCAAAATAAGACCTAACCAGAAACTAACAAGCCCTGGAACTAGAGATACAGCGTGTTATGTAGGTAGGCGAGGACAGGCTGATGGGGGCTGGCATTTTTGAGCTCCAGTTTTCAAGACTGATTATTTCCCAGGTAGGACTTACTGTGGGGAAACATGGTGCCAACCTCATCATTTTTGCTTATCTATACATAAAGGCTGTTCATTTCCACTCATAAGTACATTCTAAGGTTTCAGTATGTTTAGTGTTCAGATTATTTGACTAGCATCAGTGTTAGCGATATCTAAATCTTTTTAAAAATGATACCTACCCATATCTGTTTTTGCATTTGCAAACTAAGTTGCTGGTGGTAGATACATTTTCCCCACAATGACTACAGTTAGTGAACTTCTAAGCTAGCATTTAAAGGTACTTCTCTATATTAATAAGGTAACACCTTTGTTCCAAATTAGTAACTTTAATTCTACGGCCATACCATTTCTTATAAACAAAACCGTATTGCTGAAAAATTTGATTCCACTTTTTATGTCCCTGACTGCCCATCTGGGATAGTTTAATAAAGCCATCCCGACAGGCAGATTGTAGAAAATAGTCTCGTATTTGTAAGTCTACATTTGTGAGGGGCAGTATTTTCTTGAGCTTCCTCCTTACATGGCGATTTGGCAAAAGGAAGAGAAAGTAGCTGTAGTCCCACCGGCTGCAGCAAACACTAGAACCGAGCGGTAACTTACTGTTGGGAGTGTCCTACAAGAGGCTCAGATCCACCCAAGCAGGTTTTTAAAAATAGCTTATTTTATTTAAGAATAAAGGAAGAAAACATATTAACAAACAGACATCCATTTACAAAATACAGTAAAGAACAATACAAACAATACAGAGTTACAAAGTGGTAGGAAATCAACAATGGTTGTTGTATTACTATTGATATCTTCAAAGTGGCTTTCTCAAGAAAACAAATAGAGACATGCAGTAATGATCCAACAAGTAATCATTAACTGTTCCTTTCAGTAAAGCAATAGAAGACAGTAGTGCAACTGTTAGCTATCCTGTATATGTGTACATACATGATTTCCCCTTCTTTCCTTTCTCCTTTGCCACACCCCAGTTGCCCTTTACTTTTGAGCATTTTCCTTTCATTTCACAATGTCTATCATACCTCCTAGTTTTTATTCACTCTTTCAAGTTCTTACACTAGTGAGACAATATGTTGCTTACACATGCAGGTCTGATTTATTTCACTTATGAATATGGTCTCTAGTTGTGACCATTTGCCTATAAAAGCCTGGAATTTATCTTTGTTTATAGCTGGGAAAGATTCCATTATATAAAAGTACCACAACTGTTTTATCCAATCCTCAGTGGATGGACATGTGGGTTACTTCCACAATTTAGCTATTACAAATTGCACTGCTACGAACATGGTTGCATGTATATTCCTTTGATATGATGTTTTCAGATCTTCTGGGAAAATACCCAGAAGGGGAATAGCTGGGTTGGATGGGACCTCTAGACCTAGTTTGCTGAGGAATCTCCAGACCAATTTCCACAATGGTTTCACCAGTCTGCATTCCCACCAGCAGAGGAGAAGAGTTTCTATTTCTCCACAGCCTTGACAGCATTTGTTATTGGTTGATTTCTTAATGGTAGCCATTCTTACTGGGGTGAGGTGAAATCTCAGAGTTGTTTTAATTTGCATTTCTTGAATGATAATGATGTTGAACTTTTTTTATATATTTATTTGGCACTTGGCATTATCTGATAAGTGTGTATTCATCTCAGATGCCCATTTCTGCACTGGATCTTTGAATTTGGAGGGGCTGATGTTTTTAAATTATTTCTATGTTTTAGATAGACGTTTGTTTGAAGGACAGTCAGCTAGAATTTTTTCCCAATTTGTGGGTTTTCTTTTCATTCTGCTGGTGATATCTTTAGATGTGCAGAAACTTTTCAGTAGGATGAGATCCCAGTTGTTGATTATTTGAAGTATTTCATGGGCAGTTTGGTTTTGTTCATGAACTCTGTCTACCCCTATGTCTTCAAGGTTTTACCTACTTTCTCTTCTAATACATTTAGTGTTTCTGTTTTAATATTGAGATCTGTGATCCATTTTGACTTGAATTTGGTGCATGGTGATAGACGTGGGTCTATTTTCTGTCTTTTGCATGTGGCAAACCAGTTTCTCCAGCACCAATGATTAAAGAGGCTATTGTTCTTCCATTGAGTTTGTTTGGCCCCTTTATCAAAGATTAGGTGGCTGAGTGTGTTTGTGTTGTGTCTGTGTCTTCCAGTCTGTTCCATTGATCCTCATGTCTGTTTTTAGAAAGTACCAGGTTGATTTTACTACAGTAGCTTTGTAGCATAATTTCAGGTCAGGGATTGTGATTCTACCTGACTTGTCCTTGTGGCCCAGAATTGCTTTTGCTATTCTGGGTCTCTTCTAGTTCCAGATGAATTTAAGGAATGTTTTCTCGAGATTTGTGAGGTATGCTAATGATAGTTTAATGGGAATTGCACTGAATCTGTATAACAATTTTGGTAGTATGGCCATTTTCACAATGTTGGTTCTTCCTATCCATGAGCAAAGAATATTTTTCCATTTACTGAAACCCTCTTTGATCTCTTTTTTTCAGAGTACTGTAGTTTTCATTGAATAGATCTTTTACTTCTTTTGTTAGATTGATTTCTAAATATTTAAATTTCTTGGATGCTATTGTGAAAGATGTGGTTCCCTTAATTTCTCTCTTAGTCTGTTTGTTGTTTGTGCATAGGAATGCTATTGATTTTTGGGTGATAACTTTGTATCCAGCTACACTGCTGAATTTGTCAATTCAAGAAGTCATCTTGTGGAATTTTTGGGGTCTTCCATGTAAACTATCATATCTGAGAATAGCAATAGTTTTACTTCTTCCTTTCCTATCCTATTCCTTTTATTTCTCTCTCTCTTGTCTAATTGCTCTGGCTAATGCTTCCAGCACTATGATGAACAAGAATGGTGACAGTGAACATCCTTGTCTTGATTTTTGTAATTTTTAATTTTTTAATTTTAAAGTCAAATGAATGGAGACATATAAATCAGAATTACAGAAAAATACAGGAAATTCAAAATTATAGAGAAGATAGTAGAGAATTAGCCCTGGATGTTGTATCACATAATGGTATCTTTGCATTAGTTAACATAAAAATAATAAAGGAAATACCAAATTATAGAGAAGATAGCGGGAATTAATGGTGGATGCTGTATTACATAATCTTACCTTCACATTTGTTAACACAAGAACAAAACAGGAAATACCAAATTATAGAGAAGATAGTAGGGAATTAAGACTGGATGCTGTATTACATAATGTTATCTTCACATTTGTTACTCAGTTATACAGATGATGGCTCGTCTGATTAATCAGTTTTCTCCACCCTCATCTCCGTTGTTCTACCACCCAATCAGTCATCCTCCCTCTGATAATAACTGTACTTTTGGGTTTGTTTACTCCCTCGGGATCTCACAGTGGGAAGAGACATGGCTGCTTCAAATTATGCTGTAACAAATATGGGTGTACACAAATTGCTATCACAGGAGGTGGAATATCACCCACACTCAAAGACAGTAGATAGGCAGGGAACCAGGTTCACTATGGTCAAGCCCCCATTGACAAGCCCTCAAGGCCATTGGTCTGGTCGAATTGGCAGAGTTACCCAGTGAACTGCCAGACTTTGACTCAATACAGCATGTCTGGAGGCCCAGGAGAGTCCTCAGGGTCACCCAAACAGACTGCTGGGCTCCTCCCCATTGCCGTACTGCCAGGGGCCTGGTTGAGTCCACACGGTTGCCCCGAGTGGACTGCCGGTCTGCCCTGTTGCTGCGCTGCTAGGGGCCCAGTCAAGTCAACAGGGTTGCCCTCAGCAGACTGCTGGGCTCCACCCTGTTGCCCCCTTGTTAGAGACCTATTAGAGTCCATGGAGTCGCCCCCAGTGGACCACTGGGCTCTGCCCTTTCACCATGCTGCAGGAGGCCTGGTCCAGGTCTTCAGGGTTCTCATTTAGACTGGGTGGAGCCCCCTCTCCCCTCAAGCTACTGAGCTCCCTGTCAAGACCCCCAGGTTCCCCTTAGAGGCCACTAGTGTCTCCCTACAGGCCACCTATGACTCTTTGGAGACTATCCCCACCCACCTAGAGAACCAGGTCTGCACCCTAGTTCCAGGTCTTTGCCTCCTCTCACCTCTTGATTTCCAGTGCTGCCCTTCCCCACCCCGTGCAGCTGGGCATTGGGTGCACTCATGACGTTGGGCACAGGTGGCATTAGGTCTCCCCCACCTGTGCTCACTGTGGTAGTCCGGGGTGTCTACTAAATTTAGTTATTAGTTCTGGAAAAGAATTGGAGGATTTTCTCAGATCTGCTGTGTAGAGTATGTTGCTGTCTCTCAGACTCCCGGACTGCTGCTTTTCATGTAATTTGTTGCTATGGGTTCACACAAGGTTCATATAAGCAAGCAGTATGAAGTCCCTCTTGGTGCTCATATTATTCCTTTTTTTTTTAATTAAAAAAAATAAAAGTACAAAAACATATTAACAAACAGACACCAATTAGCATAAAAAATAGTACAATCACAACTGATCTATAGACAAGGTGACATGGTCTCAACAGTGGTTATTGCTTTATCCATTGATATCTTCGAAGTGTAAATATATGAACCCATATACAGACATGCAAAATTGGTCAGACCATAAATCCTCTCAACAACAGAAAAACACAAAAACCAAACATCCAAAGACAGAAAACAAAACAGGCGAACAACAACAACAACAACCAAAAAAAAAAAAACAAAAAACACCAATAGTTGCTGCTTTGCATATTGATATCTTCGAAGTGTGTGTTCAGGATAATACATACACACATACAATATTGATCAAATAACCCGTCATCAATTATTCCTTAGCATTAAGTGATATAATACAATAGTAAAACCATGTTAGCCCTCCTGCATATATGTATATTCATATATACATGCATACATTTCTGTCTCTTTCTTTTCTCCTTTCCCTCATCCCATCTGTTCTTTGTTTTTGAACAGATTTCCTTCATGTCTCTTAGTTTATATTCCCACGCTCGGGTTCTTACACCAGTGATACAATGCGTTGCCTGCACATGTATCGCTGATTTATTTCACTTATGAGTATGGACTCCAGGTTGACCACTTGCCTACAAAGTTCTCAAAACTCTCTTTCTTTATAGCTGAATAATATTCCATTATATAAAAATGCCACAATTTTTTAATCCAGTCTTCTGTGGATGGGCACTTGGGTTGCTTCCACATTTTAGCTATTACAAATTGTGCTGCTATAAACATGGGTGCACATATATCAGAGTGATATGATGTTTTCAGATCTTCTGGGAAAATACCCAGGAGAGGAATAGCTGGTTTGAATGGAACCTCCAGACCTAGTTTGCTGAGAAATCTCCAAACAGCTCTCCACAGTGGTTGCACCAGTCTGCATTCCCACCAGCAGTGTAATAGAGTCCCTAATTCTCCACAGCCTCGCCAGCATCTGTTATTGGATGACCTTTTCATACTGGCCAGTCTTACTGGGGTGAGATGAAATCTCGATGTTGTTTTTATTTGCATTTCTCGAATGACTAAGGATGTGGAACATTTTCTCATGTATTTATTTGCCATTTGTATTTCTTTGTCTGAGAATTGTGTATTCATCTCAGATGCCCATTTC
>PVLD010024427.1:0-25514 GCA_004027595.1 Dinomys branickii
GAGTATAAATTGCCACAACTGCTCTGATGACCAATTCAGTAATAGGACAATTAAAAGTATACGTGCACTACAACCCAGGAATTTCACTTCTGAATAGTGCTTCCGGAGAAACACTCACACAGGCGTATGAAGGTATGTTCACGAGAATGTTAGAGTAGAGAATTGGAGACAGTGCAACTGTTCATCCCTAGAAGAATGAGTAAGTAAAACACAGCATGTGCCTATGACAGAATGTCACACAGCAGCCAGAAGGAGGGAAGCAAGTCTACAAATAGTAATATTTTAGGTGCATGATGTCAGATGGAAAAATTAAGAAACAGAATGAGATCTATAGCTTTATCATCATCCACAGTGCCTAACAAACCATATGACACTGACTACTTTGTGGCATCCATTTATTAGTTTAACATTTGGGGTGAGGCTATGTTGGATAATACTGTTGGTCTCTCCTGAGCTCACTTATGCCCCTGAAGTTGATTGGCAATGTGCAACTTGTACAGCTTCACCCACCTCTCTAGGCAGTGATGTTGGCTTCTCAGGTCTGTGAAGGCCTCATACCCACCACAACTTGGTGGTTTGGGGTAGAGTAGGTCAAGTTTTCTCATATAATGGTAGACAAGTTGCTAGCACCAAGACCAAGAAATCCCCAATGCATAAGATGTTAGTGAGCCTTCCTTGGCTAAAGTTTGTTGATGCCCTATGGTCTACGGAAAGTTACATGCCAAACATGGAGTCCACGACACCAAGGATTGCATGAGGCAGGATGTCCGAAGAGGAGTGTGACGGGTTAGGTGCCATAACTATACAAATCTACCATCACAGCACAGTATTGATTAGTGGCTGAATTATACTCCCTCCCTCCATCCCTGTTGTTTAAACTCTTATTTTAAAGCCCTGACTTCTAGGTCAGAATATACTTATATTTAAAGATTAGGTCTTTTTAAAAAGGTAACTAAGTTAAAATGAAGAATGTAGGGTGGATTAGATATTAGGCTTTAATCCAAAGAGATGGGTGTCCTTATATGGAGAGAGAACTGGAACACACAGAGAGACATCACGGCTGTTCACACACAGAAAAAAGACCCCCAAGGAAAGAACACCTCCCTCTACAAGCCAAGGAGAAAGGCCATGGAAGAAATGAACCCTGTTAAGACTTGGATCTTGAACTTCCAGCTTCCAGAAATGTAAGAAAGTAAATTTATGATGTTTTATAAATTTTAGTTAAAATTTTTTTTGTGGATGCTAGGAATCAAACTCAGGACCTCACGCTTGCCAGGCAGGTGCTATACCACTGAGTTATATCTTCAGTCCCAATTTATGGTGTTTGAGCCACTCAGTCTGTGGCATTTTATTATGGCAGTCTTAAAAAACTACCATGGCATTATTTACATAAACTTGAAAAGTTCACCCAGAGGCTGTATTATGTATTTTCCATGGATTCAAGACAGATTATTAAACATACATGCACATAAGAAGTGTGTACACTAAACCCGGGAGTGCTTATGAGGGGAAGACATGGGATTGAAGTGCGAGGTAAAGTATACAACAGTTTTTCAAAAGGGCCACAGATAGATGAATGAGAGTAGCATACCATCGATGTCCCCAAACTCTAAAATACGGTAAAGTAAAATAAAAATATTTTCCCCTGACAGAGGTAGAGTTGCTTTTCTTAGAGTAGTAACAGTTTTCAGAACCTAATACAGTAAAGCCTTGGATTGTGAGTAACTTGTTCCGTGAGTCTTCTGCCCAATGAGCAAACATTTCTAATACATTTTAACTTGATAACTGAGTGATATCTTGCAGTATGAGTAGTACGTGATTTGGAACATCACACAACCACAATGGAACCAATGGTTTTCTTTCTCTTTGGTTGTGGGTTGCTGGCTGGTCTTCTTATGGCAAGAGGTTACGGAGGAGGTCTCGTTAGCAGAGGAGGATGAGATAAAGGTGGAGGACTCTGACTTTAAATAAGATTAGGGAGATGTGTAAAATGTGGGAAACAGTGCAAAATCTTGTAGAAAATGCCACCCAAATAATTGCAAACGATGAATCTGTTTAAGGACAATGTAATGTCAGGCAGCTGTGAAATCCACAAAAGGAGGGATAAGTGTCACTAATAGGGTCCTTGTCACAGTTTCATGAAAAGAAAAAGATTCCATTGAGCCCATAGATAGTACATATTCTGTTAGTGATAGTGAAAGTTCTCCTACACAGCAACCTTCCTCTCTTGTCTCCCTCACACCAGCCATGAAGGCTTTCAAAGGTAAGCGCGGGTTAACTTGTTTATTTTTCTTAAGAGTGTGTACTTTTGTGATTATTTTGTAAGATACTACACTATTGTCATAATTTTTATGTGAATATTTTAGGGTTGTGGAACTGAGTGTCCATTATTGTTTTTTTTATGGGGAAATTTACTTTGGTATACAAGTGCTTTGGATTACAAGTATGTTTCTGGGGTGAATTATGATTGCAAACCAAGGCTTGCTTATATTATAAATAAATACTACCATAAGATAGCTTCTAATAGCGTTTAATCCTTTACATGAAGACATTATTGTTCCCATTTACAGGAAAGCAAAACAAGGCAAAAAGAATTTAAATAAATAGCAAGGAAGAGGCTGGGCAGAGGGTTGAACTCCAATCTGTCTGCCTCCAGCCCGCACCTTGGCAACTCTGTTCACTTATTCCATACTTACACTCACTCTTTGTGTCTGGAATCAAATTCCCCCTTGTCTGCCAGTCTTGTTTCTCAGTCACTGCTCTTACCACACTGCCTTGCTTTGTGCTGTTAGGCTGGCACTGGTTTGCAGACTGGCACCTCCAGCTTGCTGCTGCCTCTCACAGAGGTGCCAAGGTTGTATCTACAAGGCCTGATAAAGGCTGAGAGTAAAAGAACAACAATGTAAAAGAGCCGACAATGGGCAGAAGGAGCGATAGGGTCAAGCCTTAATTTTCTCAGCTGTGGGCACTTCAAATGGGGGTGACCTTATTTCAAAATAATGGCCAGGGAGAGCTGAGTGTTAAGTGTAGGAAAATTGTATAAACTATTTTTTAGTGGCTTGAAATCAGCCATGGTGAGAATATTTATGTGCAAATGTGACAAATTTGGGCTTGTGTTTTGGAGAGCTAGTTTATCAGAATACCAGTAGATAGACCGTCCACTGGTTATAAAATTTATGTCCATAAAAGACATAACAGTATGATGCCATGGAGTCAGAAGATCCAAATGCCAATTAAAAACTTCACAACTCTTAAGTAAAGAACAGTGAATTGTTTTATTTTACCTGAATTTTGATTTTCTTAGCTTTTAAGAAGGAATAATAATACCCACCTACTTCACTGAAAAACTACGAGGAATAAAAAGCATTCATGAAAGTATCTAGCAGTGTGTGCAAAATAGGTGCCTGAGAAATATTAGGCCCAAGCACAAAATCTAACTAATAAACCCATCCATAGTTCTTTCAGAAAATACAAGTACTGATGATATTTACAAATTATTAATACATGTCAGATATTATATTTTTCCTGCATTAAAACTTTTTGAGAGAGGCAGTATCATTTGTCACCGTTTTAAAGATGATTAAACTTGCAAGGCTGTTTTTTGACAGGGCCTTGCATCTGTTAGATTTCAGAGCTGTCCTGTTTCATCGTCACATGCTACTGGTAAGGAGTGATGCATGCTAAATGACAATAACACACTCAATAAATACAGTTACACATGGTGCATGTGTCTGCCTTATTCAATCGGATGTGAGGTCATCTGCAAAACAGCATTCTCTGTATCAGTTAATGTGGAATCACAGCCTGCTCACCCCACAGGGGCTGCCTGAGATCTTTGCCAGAAAGTGTGCCGTAAACTGTGGCTGTGTTCTGTGGCATGTGGTCACTTTCTTCAATTCCACAGGGATTAGAGTCTTCCTGGAAGAGGTTCTTATGGTCTTTAGATAAACCAGCTCAACGTCCAATTCTCCTTGCGAGAGCCTATTAAGAGACCTCTGATATGGCATTCATAACTGCCTGTCCCTCTGTGATTACCTTCTGCCATTCCCAAGCCCGCCCAGTCCCTTTAAAGAATATAAAGTGAGGTCACTCATTTCATCTCACTCTCCACACTTAATCCATTATGCTGTATCTGGGCCATTAGAAGATCTCTTTTTTTTCCCCTTCTATCCACACTGCATTTCAATTGTGGACAAAGATATTTTTTCTCCTCTGGTGTTTTCTCTCCTGTCTGATGTCCTGCAGAGCAGAGGTAATGAAAGGAGCTGCTTCATTCCTTTTCATCAAAAAGAAACCTACAAAATGAATTTTATTTTCCTTGTACTTACGTTGTTTACTCAGCAGCTACAGTAATTCCTATTAGAAGAAAAATCTCTCCCTTTCTCTCCCTTCCTTCCTTCCTTCCTTCCTTCCTTCCTTCCTTCCTTCCTTCCTTCTCTCATTTTTCATACTTTTCTAAAATGACTTAAATAGTAACAGGTCATGTGAAGGCAGTGTCTGATAACAAACTTCATCTGTGGGAAGGTACTCAGCTTTCTGCTTCTAAAGAAAATGAAACTGATGCAAGCTGTTTCTGTAGAAAATTTTATCAGGTTGAGGGGAAACCTTAAGTCTCCATGGGAAGTTTGGCCTTGAAATAGTTCACATTATCCTCTAATTACTGCAGACTCTTCCAGATCTCTCTTCAGATGTATGCAACCCAGGGGATTGGTATCTTTCTTTGGTGCATCTTGAGTATATGTGTGTGTGTTCTGTGCACGCTTACACTCTCTGGAAATTCTGAAGACTGATAGAGAATGCTTGAGAAGTGTTTGAAGAGCTAAGGCGCTTCTAATCAGAACCACACTTCTTTTTTTGTTAAAGAAAGCTTGAAAGAACCAACAAAAAACTAAGAAAAATGTTGGCATCCATTATTCAAATTAGAGAGGAGGGTAGACCCCGTATTTCCCCAGCCGTGGAAGGGTAAATAAGAGCTTTGAGGTGGATTGAGCAGGGGGCTGGAAGAGGGACATGTGGTAGTGTTTGTCACCCCTCAAGGATGACACCATTTCCCTTTCCCCCAAAGCTTGCTTTGTCCTTGCTGGGACTTGTTTTGCAAAGAAAATCCATGCTAATTGGGAGAATAACACATATTTTCACTTTTTCTTGTTAGGAGCAGGAGGCTTCACTATAGTAAATGCTGGGCTGAGAGTCTGGGCATTAGATAAGTGGAATCCAGGTTTTGCTTTTGTTAGATGTGCAAATCCAGGAACATTCCTTCCCTCACAAGCCTCCATCTCTCTATTTGGGAAACAGTATCTACCTATGGGGGTAGAATGAAAGGATGCCTGAAAACCTCTTTGTACAAATAGCAGGCATATGTAAGTTGTTTATTTTACCTTACTTTCTTTTATTTACTGATCCTTTAAAATATTCATGCTACATTTATTTAAAAATTCTCACTCAAATGTCTCTTCTTACAGTCTTTTCCTGCTCTGATTTCATGTCTTCATTCTAGCTGAAAACACATCGCCTTGCAATTTAGCTGTTTTCCCGGCTGTTGTTTCTAGTACATGGAATACTCCTGAGTAAAGGAGGTGTTGTGTGTATTGTTCTTCTTGGTATATGACTAACAAGCACCTGACCAAGTACATTACTGTCTGTATTTATTCATCAGATATTTATGGAGTCCCAGATACTGTGCAAAGGACTAGGCCTAAGGTGCTGTACATCTTCTACTGCCAAGAAATTCACTGTGGAGTGAGAGATATAAATAAAGAGTCAGTTAAATCTTTTGCAGCCAAAGAGAAGTTTTAGCTATTAATTTTTACAGGGAGAAGAGGTCCTAGAAAGCTTCCTGGAGGAGGGTGTCTCTAAAGTAATACATGGGTATATATGAGAATTGAGTGATTTTGCATTAAGTTTCCTCCAAGTGCCCAAAGGACATAGACTTAAGTAGTTTATTTGGAAGATGCTCCCAAGAAGCAATATTAGGAGAGTGGGGGTAGTGAGAGAGGGAGGTAGGGAAAGCCATGCAAGGGTGCATTACTGAACTGGAGACAGCTGTGGGAAAATGAAATGCAGAGCATCATTTAGATTTTCTTTTTGACGTGCTAGAGACAGGGGCGTTTATCTATTGACAGACTCCTGATTTGGTTGAGAGGTGCCTCCTGGAGCATTATCTCTCCTGCATCTCTGGCTCTGTATAAAGGCTGAGTAAGCTGTGTTGGCTTCAGAATCAATGCAAGGCAGAAAGTGGGGAAAATTTGTGTGTGGAAGGTAAGTGTGCAGTGGGACCTGCCCAGAAGACCCTCAGCTGAAAACACATCCGCAGCAATGATGTGTTATACAGGGGCCTTAGCCATCTCTCCACTGGAGTTAAAAAGCAAAAATGTCTTGCCCTGACCATCCTGGGAGGATTTGCAGACTTTTTAAGAACTATGCAAACCACTTCATAAGTTCCTACATTTTCCACAACTGTATACTCTCTTCCTTCTGTAATTATCTAGCAGTTGTGGTTGGAAAATAGAAACTAATTTAAAATAAATTAATATACTCATTGGGGGTGTGTTTGACTTAAAAATTTCTGGAATAAATTATAGTACTTTTGTAAAACTCAAACTTATTTTATAGTGACTGAAAGCCTGATTCATTTCCTACCCTTGCCATGGATTGGCAAATCATTAAGCCCCTGAAGAAGCAGCTAATGCTGCTTCCTGAAAAACTAACCACTCTGTTCTTAGCAAGAGAGCAAGTGGAAGAAAGAGAAGATCGAGTACTTGTCAATTCCCACAGCGTGCTCAATACTTGAATGATAATGTGACAGCCACAGTTTGCTCTTGTGGATGAAGCAGGGAGAAAGCTTGCCTCTGAGGATCTTTAATGGTTAGATTTCAGGAAAGATTGGGCACAATCTTTAGCTCCGCACATAATTATCTCTGAAGGAACAGCCAACACTCATTACTCTCCAGGTCTATAAACTTCTCCAAATGGCAATCTTTTTCAAACAACTTTGTTCCGAAGGGTTACGATTCTTTTGTGTGATAAAAAGTGCTTGAACTTTGGAAGCAGACAAACTTCCAACTGCTGGTTTTCCTCAGACCAGGCATTTCATCTTCCTGAGTCTGCATTTCCTTATCCTCAAAGGAGAAAATAATACTGCTTCATGGTTTTGTTGGAAGGATTACATGAGGTGATATCCATTAAGCTCTGAGTGGAAAGGTCAATGTTCAATAATGTTAGTTCCTTCTCTGTTCCCCTAGCGAAAAGGGCATGAAGCAGTGTAGGGTTCTCACACCAGGCAGAGGCCCACAGCACAGTTATTGTTGAACCTGAGAGGCCTCTCACTTATAGTACAGCTATCATTGTTGAGCCCTCGAAGCTTTGAGAAGAAGATATAATTTTATTTACTTACAAGATTTTAAAAATTAATTTGCTTACTAAACTTGTTATTTATGTATTAGATTTTTTTACTCCATTTTTCAGTGGACCATCCTCTTCTAAAGTTATTGGGAACAGACTCTTCTATTGGGCACAGAATTAAAGGAGCAAAGGATATAGACATGAAGTTGATAGAAGGTGAAAAAAAATCACTACATGAAGATGTTCGATCTTACAAGTCATCGTGTATGTAATCAGAACGACTGATCTGAAAACAATATGCAGTATAAGAACTATTGTTGAACTCCCACCATCTTGTGTGGTGGAGCTCTGTATCATTTCCAATGTTCTTTTTTGTTACTTGTTACTGTCTTAGATTGTTTGATCTATCTTACATTCTTTTTTTTTTTTTTTTTTTGTGGTACTGGGGATCGAACTCAGGACCCTGAGCTTGCCAGGCAGGCGCTTATTCCACTGAGCTATATCCCCAGCCCCTATCTTACATTCTTATGTCTGGTGGACTGAGCAACTTTGTTGAAGATAACAGTATGTAGTGTAGCAACCATTGCTAATTCCTATCATTTTGTTTTGAGGTCATGTATCGTTTTTGTTGTTTTTGTGTTGTTTTCATTTTGTCTTCACTGCTGTTTTGTGTTTTTAATTCTTAAAATAAAAAATAAACACTATGTGATGTCATTTTAATTTATTAACTTATGAAAAGAAGTGACTTGGTAGCATGTAGCCTAGTTGAAAGTTCACACATCCTTTGACCAGATAATTGCACTTCTAGCTACATACTCTGGAGAAGTCTTCACATATGTTCAAGGAGATGTGGGAATATTGTTAAAGTACAAAACAAAGGGAAAGGCAATGTACATGTCCAACAGTAATCTTGGTTCAACATATTTTAGTCCCATCACTTGCTGAAATGCTGTTTGAACTCTGAGATAGAGAGCAGTGACAAGGCGTGATGCCACAGGTAGATCTTTCAGGCATAGTCTTTCGTTAAAGCCATTTCACAACCATTTTATATGTGTACAAGGAGCCAAGCCCACAGATGTTAACAGATGTTCACTGCAGCAGCATTGCAGTTGTTTAAACTAAGAAAGGACTTAAATATCCACCAGTAGGGAGATTGATCAATATTTGTGGCAGGTTCATAAAATGGATTATTGAATGGCAGCTAAATTAAACTTGACAGTCATGGATAAATATCATATACAAAAAGAAATATATATTTGTTTAAAAAGTTAAAAGCATGGAAAATGATATTAGGTATTGTTTAGTGTATGTATAAGTAATTAAAGAATAGAAATATACATGGGAAAATAGATAAACTTGGGTTAACCATCGTGTGAACATAGGAAAGGAAGAGGATGTTAGGTTGCAGCAGAGACATTTTACCTACCTGAAATATTTCTTAATGAGAAATGCAAAGTAAGGATACTAATGCTCCTTCCCATTTAGATAATATTTCATTCATTAAAAAGTTAAAAAATTGTAAAAGTAACTTTTCACTCCTTTGTCCTTGTATTAACTATATGCTACAGGCAGTAAATGACTAACCTGTTGTCTTTTTACTTGGACTTGTTCAGCTTCTCTGTCCTTGTTTCAGTCATGAGAATGTCTAGTGACAAGACAGAGAAATAGGACGAGCCTGTCTGCTTGCTCAAAACACACGCAACACACGTCTCCTGTCTGCTATGCTTGACACCCACTCACTCTTGGCTCTGTAGCCCTTTCACCTCTCTCTGCAACCCAAGGACCTTCCCTAGCTCCTTGAGCACCACAATCCCTAGGGAAGACTAGGAAATCAGTGAGTTTTATCACCGTACTCAGTTGCTGGGATCAGAGTTGAGTGCTGCCCAGCTTGGGAAATGTCCTGCAGTCCTTGTTACCATGACAAATGCGTCTTCTCGCCATGTGCTTTGTTTTAAGCTGTGGTAGATCCAAGCGCTAGTCTCATGGGTAGAAAAAGAAAGGCAAATCCATTTACTCTAAGTGTTGTTCACAGTCCTTCATAAAACATCAGGTTTGAGAAGAACACTTTCACTGGACATAGACTTAGACTGTGCTGAATCCTCACCATATCTAGAATGAACTCTGATATGGGAAACTTTGATTTCAGCTTCAGGGATTTTTCTTCTGTGGGAAAAAGTGAAGAGTGCCAGTGAGGTGGCAGTGTTTGCTCCTTGCTTCCTTGACGGTTGTCTTAGTTACTTTTCTTGCTACTGAGACAAAAATACCCAAAGTTAAAGGAGGAAATGTTTATTTGGCTCTGTTTGTAGAGGTTCAGTTCATAGTTGGCTGGCTTAAAGCAGGGTGGTATAGCAGAGGGGTAACACAGAGGAGAAACTGCTCAGGCAGGCAGAAGGCAGCGAGGCAGCAAGGCAGCAAGTAGGAAGTGACAAGCACCGGCCTTTTTTATGGCCCTTGTTTCATGTCCAGGCTACCCGCTCTTCGGGTGGTAGCACTTACACCCAAGGTGGGGTAGTCTTAATCTTAGCATTGTACCTTGAATCAGGGGCAGCATCACATCTTTGATCCCAGCAGCACACACCCTAGATCCAGCCACCTCCAAAATGCCCTGCATGTAATTGTATGAAGCTTTGGAGGGGACATCTAGATACAAACCATCCCATTATGTTGACATCCTGCTGTGACAAGGGCCAAGCGAGGGGTGGCTGTATAAGTGGGTGTAGGAGACCCCGCGAGGTTAACTCTCAGGGAGAGTCAAATCTAGGATCAGACTCATTTTTTCACCTTGCATTTCAGCCATGGTTCTAGGCATAGGCATGAGATTCTGACTGAGTCCCTTTTGAGATCTAAAGTACAATGTGGCTTGTTCGGGCCCGTGAGTTATTTTCTGCCTTCAAAGTTAGAGAATGCAAGAGACCAGATGGAGAAGTATGTTTTACATGGGTCTGGATATTGCTACTCAGCCTCTTGGATCCCAAGGGGGAGGATTCTGGGTTCCAAATGCTACTTTTTCCAGCTAGTACAATTTTGTTTGAATATTAAAGCTCAGAGGAAAGCTACCAGGAAGAAGAAAAAACCCTGCTGGGCTGATTTATCATTTTGCTTGATGAAGTGACCCTGCTGTGGAATTAGTTTAACTCTCTGAGGTCTGACCATTCACATGCATGACTCTAGCTTTATAATTTAATCAATGCCCAAAACATCTAGAATTAAAATGGTGATTGAAACAGGAAAAGAACCCAATTCCACTAATAACTACATAATAGGCCTAATACATTGAATATAACCTTCTGCTCACTCTTCAACTAAGCATTGACATTTGGTGCTAAAGGAAGTCTGTGATGTTCTCAGAGCAGATGAATTTAGCCAGGGGAATTGAGGGCAAGGTGATTGGACTTTCAGGCTGCACTTAACAGTGATCTGAAGTCAACTGCAGAAGTAGGAACATTACTGTGCCCCTGGGGAGGTCTCATTCTCTTTATCTGCCCTTCACGACTGAGGTTCAGCCAGGACGCATCACTGAGGACATGCTGGATGTTTCACAGCTGGTTTCTGCTCTTATCGGTTGTGTCCGTTCTGACGGGTTAGCTACAGTTTCAAGTAGGTTGTTAAGAAGAGCTAATTGTCACCCTCTTGCCATTGTTCTATGTACATATATCATGACTTGATTAGTCCTGTATTGATTGATACTTGGCTATTTTCCTTCCAGTTGCTTGTTGGTCATGAGGTGAGCAGGTTTTCTCCATGGTGCGTGCCTCATCGTACATGAAGTTCCAGTAAATGCCATTGTACATACATTTCACATGCATGCAAGACTGTTCATTGAACAAGTGCATTTTAATTTTGAAAATATTACTAAGTCACTCTCCATACAGGTTGCACAAATCTCCAAGTAGAGGGAACAAAAGGGATCACGATATGCATCTCTATGAAGCAAACCCTCTCACTGTGCTTGTCACATTTTTAAGGTCCTATGTGGATTTCAGTGGTGGCTGTGGGTACAACTGTGCACTGGCCACTGTACCCTACCTCTTGAGAAATGACCGTCCCTTTCCACTTTCTGTTACACAGCTTCTTCAAGACAAGAAGGGCTGGCTTGGCCTCTATACAGAGCATGCTTGAAACAGAGCTGGAAGCAGGCAGCATTTCTGAAGCAGCTCTTTCCTTGAATAGGAAGCAGTGGATAAATGCTCCAGGCTCATCAGAGGAGGATTCTGTGTATTTCTCAGAGCCCAGCTCTGCAGCTTTCTGCTGCAACTTTGAGAATACACTTATGCTACTGGGGTTTCCTTTCTTACGTGATTCTCTGTTCCCTCATTCGTGGACACTGTCACCACCTTTTGTGCTAGTCACCTTCCACCCATCTAACGACATACCTGAGATAGTTAACTTTATAAAGAGAAAAAAATGATTTGGTTCACAGTTTTGAAGGTTCTAGTTCACTTAGTTCCTGATGGGCTGGTTGTATCCCTTTCAGGCCTTATGGCAAGGAAGCCTATTCATTTATTTTTTTAATTTTAAAGAGAAATTATCAGATATAAGCACTCAAAATTGGTCAAAAAGTTTAAGCATTAACTGTTCCTTTCAATAAACCATTACACATCAGCGGTACAATTATCCCAGCTACCTGCCTCTGTAACTCTGTATCAGTTTTATTGTTTTTGCTTTGCTTTGTTTTTGTCTGTGTTGTTGTTATTGTATTGTTGTTTTATAAATTCTTTTTATAATAAAAATATTTTAAAGGGAAAAGAATAAAAACAAGATCACATAAACAAAGACAAAACAAGACAACACAAAACTATTAAAATCTTACAAAAATGATATAGAGTTTCAAAACAAAAGGATAGGAAATCAACAATGGTTGTTGTATTACTTATTGTTATCATCAAAGTAATTTCTCAGATTACCAGATATGGGTATGCAAGACTGATCAAATACTTAAACGTTAACTGTTCCTTTCAATAAACCAATAGAAATTAGTAGTACAATTATTTTAGCTATCCTTTGCATATACACATACGTTTTTTACTTTCCTTCTTTCTTTTTTTCCTCCTTTCCCCCGTGCCAGTTGTTCTTTCATACTGAGCAGTTTCTTTCTTGTTTCCAATATCTATTGTACCTTTCATATTTTATTTATGGTACCAGAGATTGAATGTAGGGTCTCTACATTGAAATATGTCTCTCGCCCTTTATTATATTTTATTTTGAGACAGGATCTCTCTAAATCACTAAGCAGCCCAGGCTGGTCTTGAATTTTCAATCTTTCTGCCTCAGGCTCCCAGAGTTCTAGGATAACAGGGTTGCATTAACACATCTGACTTAAGGAGGCACTTTTGGGGCAGGGGTGCATGATGGAGCAAAATTGTTTGCCTTATAGCCAGGAAGCAAAAAGGACAAACAAGAAGGAATGGGGTCCCACAATCCCCTCCGTAGGCCTACCCCCAATGCCCTAAAGGTCTCCTTCTAGGTCCTGCCTCTCACGGGTTCCAGCACCTCCCAATATTATCACCCCGAGACTGATTCTGTACCGCATGGGCTTTTGGATATGCTTAAGATCCTAAACTGTAGCACTTTCCAAGTTCTTCACTTTGACTATGTTTCTGGACCAATCCAAAATAAGACACTACTGTATATAGGGTACTAATCACGTGGTACATGCAAAGAGAGATGAATATTATTAAATTTAAAATTTCTGCTGGAATAATAAACCAACTGGCAAGTACACTCTGTTTCCACGTGCCTCAAACTCTCGCTTCTTGTGCTCTTACAACACAGGACCTTGCTTGTCCTTAGCATTCGCAGTTTAATGGAGGAGGTATTCATTTTAGAGATAATACAAGACTCATGCTTCTCTCTTAGGCCCCTAGCTCTTGATTGCAAAATGCTGGAGGAAGTGCTTGGAGTGGGAGAGAAAGTCCCTCCAGATAGTAATTCAGAAGAAAGAATTAATCCTCAGTTAATCCCTCACTTCCTTGTACCTTCCTGAATGTCTGGTTATCTCCATACATTCTGAGCTTCTCGTTTTTTTTAGAATGGCTGTAAACCAAATAGAACAACTTGGACTTTTTCAAAGTAGTGATAATATATATTAGAGAGTTGTCAAGTTGCATGTTTCCTTTTGTACATGCTACTAGGGGAAGTTGTGGAGCTTGAGACTATTTCTCGCATGACAGAAAACTTCTATCATATGTAGTATTAACATATTCAAGAACTCTTGAAATTCTTTGGCAAGGAAATGGATGTTAGGTTAAAAAATAACTTGAAATCAAAACTTGTGGCAGAGGAGGAATATGTGAGATCTGGCAATCTCTTCAGAGAAGTTCCTGGGATAAGAATTTAGGACTTGAAATTCTGTATCTCGGATGTTTTTCAAAATAGTAGACTTCTTCATGAACTATTAGCAACAAGTTGTTTTTTTTTCTCCAAAAGAATAAGAACTGAAAAAAACGGAAGGAAAATAGTCAAGAAGAAGGAGACATAATAGGAATAAGTCAAGACAGAAAAAGCTACCAACTTGGGAGAGAATAGAAACCATGAGTAGAAGCAAGTTTCATGGTTTCTTTACAGGGTTTTCTGTGGGGAACAAGGCAAATATTGGAAGGCTCTGGGAAATGTCACCCAGAAAAAAGATTCCCATCCTCTCTGAAATATCACTATCAAGTGACTATGAAATCTTTGCCTGGACACATCCAGGGGTGCTGAGGTCAACATTACCAGAGGTGAAATCCTGTTAGCACAGGATGGGGACCACACAATTTAGGAAGCCCTGATCTTATACTGGAAAGACCTCAGGCCGCTCTGGATTCTGTTTTTCCTCTGCTGTTGAGTCTTTGATCCTTGACCATGGGAAAATGCTCCTACTTTACCTTCCATTTTCAGCTTTCGTCTTGCACCTATTAGTGACAGTTGCTGGGGATGCTTTGACAGGAAGTAGGAGGCATATCAAGCATTTTGCATCTTAGCAAGAAGGCTGTTCCTCAAGTATGTGCTGTGTTTGATCCTGAAGAATCCTGATTTCTTCTCGTGTCCTGTGGTCTAAAGTCAGACATATATGGATGTTAAGTGAGTTTCTTGTGGTTGTATTCATATCAGGGTTCTCTCAGGACACTAGAAGAAAACAAGGTTCACTGTGTCCCAGAGAGAACTTCTGGTTGGGCATGAAGGAATGAGACAACTGATTAGGGCACTGCAACCTTCAAATATGTCACAGAAAAGGAAAGTGACCCCTCAGGAAGCAAAGGCAATTCTCTGATGACTCAGGCATCCCTCAGTTTCATCTCAGTGAGGACTGGAACTAAAGACAGATGGGAGCTGAATATTTCTCTGGGGAAATTCAGAGCAATTTCCAGCTAAGCATCACACTGAACATTTGTACAACCATGGTCAGATGGTTTTTATTAAGTATTATTTAGCTTGTTCACCTCAATAGTCCTATAAATTAGGCAGCAGCAGGAGCCCCATTTTGCACTTGAAGATACATGGCCAAAAAAGTTAGTTGTGGTATTTTATTAGATAACGTTCTTATTGCTATGTCAGAATACTCAATGCTTAAATCTCCCCTGCACAATTTTTTCATGTATTTAGTGATCATTTATACTTTTGAGAGGTATCTATTCATTTCAGTTGCCTATTTTTCATTGGGGCTTTTATTTTGGGGTTCTAACTTTTTGAGTTCTTTATATATTCTAGATATTAGTCCTAAGTCTCAAGAATAGCTGGCACAACTTTTTCCCATGCTGTAGGTTGTTTTTCTTCTTCGCTGTGCAGAAGCTTTTTAATGTGATAAGGTCTTATTTGTTGATATTTGGTGTCATTTCTTGTGCAATTATGGTCCTTCTTAGAAAGTCCTGGCCTATATCTTCAAGAGTTTTACCTATTTTATATTCCAGAAGATTTAAGTGTTTCTGTTTTAACATTTAGATCTTTGATTCATTTTGCTTTTAGTTTAACGCAGGGCCAACGCCCACCCACACCTTAAAGAAGGAAAGCTTTGATTTGGTTCATGGTTTGGGGAGGTTCAGTCCATGGTCAGCTGTCTTCAAGGCAGAAACATCATGGTGGGAGGGCCGGGTGGAGAAAACCGCCTAGTTCATGGTGGTAGAGCATGGGAGCAGCAGCAGAGAGGAATGTCAGAGGAATGAGATGTGGTCCCCAAAGTCATACCTCTGTGAGCTGCCCAGACCCACTCAGAAATGTAGAAGTGTGCCCTCCTAATGCACTGGGTGGCTGTGAAGATAATCAAGTTGATACAGTCAAGCTTAAGTATTCTAAATATCAAAGGCTTGTTGCCAGATGGACAGAGAAGGTAACACTGTAGCACCAGGCTTTAGCAAAATGAGAGTTGTGTTGAAGACCAAAGACAAGGACACAAAGGCACACTCACGTCTCCCTGAGAAGGAATTTCAGCAGCCCAGGGTTAGGGGCGTGTGGGACTGATTGTTTGTAACTGGAAGTTTTGGTGGAACCATCAGCACCCGGTATGTAGATGCAGGTGGAACTTGTGCATAATTTTCCTCTATCTTGCAACTATGGACTGCAGCCTGGCCTCTAGTCCTGGTCCAGGCCTGGTTCCATTTTCTCAGGTTCTTCCCATTGAAGACTTTTGGGTCTGTCGTCTCTCAAGCCACTTAATATTGAAGTACATGCTGCTGTTCCTACATCCTGAAAAATAGCTTGAAGAATTCTGGGAACTGTGAAGTTTCAGTTTTATAGTTGATTTAGTTGCTTTTGCCAAGTTCTTAGGGCATGCTTGTGATATCGGTACAAACTCAGGATTTTTGATGAGTCCTTGTGAGGATGTCATCAGGTAATGACCACCTTCCCCAAGTGGGCCTAAATATGATTAGAGTAAGGAAGAAAACATTATAAAGAAACTATGCCCACATTAAAAATTAGCCCAGGGGATGCAGACCTAGTTTAGTGGTAGCCTGCCTGGCAGTGGGTGCTTGCCTGCAATGGATGAGGCTCTGGGTTCAGCACTACCTCCCCACTCCCAAACCTGAACCTCCATCATGCTACCCAAAATAAATCTCACAAATATTCTGCTGAGTACTTCCACAAATATTCTGTTGAGTAACTCAAATAGCTGACTGATGGGCTCACTTCTTAGACAATAACAACACAACTTTCCCTTCTTTTTCTTGTAGTCATTTCTATATTCTGTGCTCTGATTAGTGATGACTCTCTTGCTTCTACCAAATCATTCAATTGCTAGGAAGTAGATTTGTTTATAGTTTGGCTGGCTGTGGAAACATAGATAAGCAACATCACTCTGTTCGTAGAGAAGAGGGGTAACAGATCCACCCTCCATAAGACTTCTTGAGAGGTAACTGTGATTATGCATTTATAGTGCTCCATAAAGTACCTGGAATGGAATAGCAGCTTTTATTAGTCATTATTAGTGTAATTTTATACCAGGTCTGATTACACACACACACCACTCAGCTTCAAACCTTCTCAAGTAGTTGTCAGTTTATCTGCACCAACTTCCATCTCTGGTGTTCAAAATTCTAAGCATCTGCTGTCAAGGTTTTTGAATGTGATGCTTGCTCATATTTGTCTGCTGCCTTTCCTCAAGACAGTGATATATTTAACATAAACTAATAAAAAAAGTGTTGTAAGTGTAAAATAATCATGCCAGGCTCATTCCAAAACCTCACTGTACCATTTACAAAGACAAATATCTGCTTGCTCAGGCCCAGCCCTCCACCGAGAGAGTTCATCCCTGTGTGTTTCCATGTTTCTGTGCCTGTTCAATCTTTGAGGGCAACTCCTTTCTGGGATTCCTGGGGCCAACAGTACTTAATTAATTCTAATGAACCTAGACCATCAGCCTCTGTGCTGCCTTGATGTGTGGCCCAGGGGGTTAATCTCCCATCTCCTGTTTAATCGGTTTCATCCTCAGGCTGAATTAAGCCTCAATTTTCATTTTTGATTGAATCTGTCTTTGTTGATAGAAGTTTTCTGGGTGACTGGAAGGTCCTCAGCATGAAATACTGTGGTGAAAGCTGCTGTGAATCTGTAACGCCTCTGCTGGAATTGTTAGGTGGAGCTTTTGAGATGTTGGGGGTGAAATGTCACAGAGGAAGTCACTGGGTTGGTGGACAACTGGAGCAAAGACAGAGAAGGTGGTACCTGGCTCTGTGCCAAATGAATTCTGCCTGTCTTAAGGTGACATAAGGATGGAGGGGGCAGTTAGTCCTCATGTTGCATACTGGCTGTGCCACCTACCAGCTCTTACTCTTGCTATGGAGGTCATGTTAACATATCACCATCATTCATAGCCACTAATAGTTTTGAGTCTTTTCTATCTTCACTATGCAAAATAAAGTCCTTTGAAGCAGCAGCATCGGTATATATGGGAAGCTTCTTGGAAATACAGAATGTCATGCCACACCCCAGTTATGGGATCCCGGATCTGTAGTTCATCAGAAGCCTTCAGTAATTTTTACACTGTGGAAAGTCTGAAAAACAGCTTGGGATGATCTCATTTCTTCCCAATTATGATACTGAAAAACACTCATTATATGTACTCCAACTCTTGGTTATGCTAGTGGCTATCCTGTCCTGCAGAGGGAAACTCAGGCTCAGAGAGGTCACATAGCTCACTTTGTGTCATACAAACATAAAGGGGAGTTGAATTCAGGCTTCATCAAGGCAGATGCTCTGAATTATGATGGAATGGATGGGCAGTACAGATGGCCTTCTCTAACCACAGCTCTGCATCCCCAGGTTCAACCAACCATGGATCAAAAACATGCAGAGAAAAAAAATGTTTGTATCAACCGTGTCCAGATGTTTTTCTCTTGTCATCATTCCCTAAACAATAAAGTATATCAACTCATTGCTTAGTACATTTACATTATATTAGGTGATTTAGAGATTTAAATGCTATGAGAGGTTTGTGTAAGGCATACGGAATGAATCCTCTGTGAGTATTGAGGATTATCCTTTCTGCTGAAAACATTGTTCTTTCTGTTCACTTTTTCTGTTCTTGCTGTCTTCAGATTTTCAGATTCTCCTTTGCTGTGGAGTTTATGTTGGTCCACCCTAGATTGGGGAGGGTGATGCCTTCCCCAGATTCCAGGCTCTCTCTTGAGACTTTACATTTGATGCGGGGATTTCTGTTTACTTGAATATCCTGAATCATCTCTGGCAGGTGTTGCTGGGTCTGCTTTGCCCTCACCCCTACTGAAAAGGGCTTGATGCAGCCAGGAGGGGATCAGTCCCTCAATAAAAGGACACCTTGGTTCTTTTTGACAAGTATTTTTAGTTTTCCTAGGGCAGAGATAGGATGAGTTCAGATTTCCATCCTTGTTTCCTTTTCACAAGGATGTTGCATAAATGGATCAGTCTTTGAGGTCCATTCCTTGGAAAAATAAGCGCCCCTGATTTATAAATACTTTTTAAAAGGATGAACATGCTTATAGTTAACAAGCAGCTTCTGTGGTTTTGACTTCTCATCAATCAGGATGATAAATTATGAAAGCTGGGAGGATGGTAGAAAGATTTAAAGAAGAGAGAAACATGAAACCTTGATTAAATATATAAGAATATACTTAAGCACCATGAGCTTATCATTTATGGATCCAATTTTTCACCCAGATGCTTCTCAGATCTTGTTAGGTGACCCTGAGAGGACAGATCAGATAGAGAGTGTGACACTCATACCACCTAGCGAACCTTATCTCAGGCATGAGATGTGAGTATACTGTGAGAGAATTGCTTGGGGACATGATAGAAAACTTCTGGGTATGTTAGGAGAAGGCTGTAGAAAATCATTATGAAAGTAACTTTTCTCCTTTGATTCATGTACCTTGAGAATGAGTTTAAAGAACTTCTTAAAAGTAGATTTATGACTATATTTTAAGAAAACAAGCCTGAAATTCAGGAGAAAGGAGAATTAGGCTTCACCTTGGAGCACATTCTGGCCAGAATGGAAAGTACATTAGTTATTTATTGCCACATAATAGATTACCTCACACAAAGTGACTTAAATAGCAATAAACCTTTATTTTGACACACAGTTTCTGTGAATCAGGAATTCAGTAGTGAATTGGCTGAGTGGCTCAGGGTCTCCTATAAGGTGACAGTGAAGGCACTGACAGAGGCTACAATTACCCAAAGGCTTACACGAGGAGGGAAAATCCATTTCCAAAAAGCTTATTTGCTCACCTGGGAAGCTGGCAGGATGTCGCCTCTTCCTATCATGTGGACTTATCCAGGGCTCACCTGGGTGTTTTCACAACATGGTGGCTGGCTTCGCTTGGAACATGGGATTCCAGAGAGCAAGACAAAGTCTCCATGTCTCTTCTGGCCTGGCCTCCTTCAGAAGTAAACCTTCGCATCCCCACAGTATCTTATTGGTATAAAGGCCAATCCTCTTCAGTAGGAGCGAGTTCTAGTCAGTAGAAATCACTGGGTAGCTATCTTTGAGGTTAAATATCACAAAAGATAAAACACCACCTATATAGTAACCGTGGGGGGTGAGTTCTGGTCCTGGCTGGATTCCTTTCTTTTTTCTTAATTGTATGATTTTACACTGGACATTTGTCATCTCTTGGTCTCAGTTTTAATCTCTAAAGATGCCAGAATAGATCACTTCAAATGTTCTAATGCTGTGGACTCTTGGCAGGAAGGAGAGATTGGGAAGCTGTCCTCTGAGACCATAGTAGGAAGGCTGATTCCCTCTCACTTTGCTGGAAGGTTTAAGGCAAGCCCTTTCCAGTTCTGAAGAATAGATTTCAGATTTGCTAAGTGCGGGCAGTCCTGAAGATTAAAAGAGATATGGGTATGGAAGTGTTTCTTTTTTTTTTCAAATTTAAGTTTCATGCACTTGTAAGATGTTATTTTATTTCCTCATAGAGAATTTGAAGCAGAAGCCAGAAGGCAGTATCATTATCATGAAAATAAAATTACCTGCTGCTCTACAATGCATTATGAGCCCCTCAAACAAGTTTTCTGTCTGTTAGGCTAGGTTTTTGATCTTTTGAGCTCTGTAAGGTTGTTATTATAACAAATCTAAAAGCTACATTATTTCCCATCTATCCTTTACAATTTATACAGAGTTTTTACTGACCTTATGTTATTTGAGCCTCATCTTTTTGCCAGGATAAAATATTGTTCATGGAAGTGCTTTGTAAACTAGTACTTTGTAGATATGCAAAGGTATACTATTTATGCTGGTTGATAATTTTATGGTTGCTCATCATTCCCTCCCATGGAATAGGTAAAGTCAATCAGCTATATTTCATCCTAGTCTTCTAATATGTAAAGGAATTTGAATCTTAGAAAAGTTAAGTAACTTAGCTAAGGCTACAGAGTTACCTAGGATGAACTCAAAAAGGTCAGGCTTATGTCTATGGCTATTTTTTATTTTAGAATTTATACTCCAAAGTACTGAGATAAGGACAATGAAATGGACCAAGAATATTATTATCAAATTCACTCAACTCATATTATGTTCATTCCTTCTGCTGGGTACAGGAGTCATAAAGTTGAAGAAAGGGTGGTTCTGACTTTGTACAGTTCACTCATTGGTGGAGCTGGTGGGTCAGGATAGGATACAGGTAAAAATAATTTCAAGTTAGCATGATCCATCTCACTGCAGAAGTTTGTAAGAAAGAGTGATGATTAAAGGCCAAGATATAGCCTTCAGCCTGAGGTTGTGAGGACAGGTGAGGGCACTTGGGCTGGGGGTGGGAGTCAGGTAGGATTCTGTAAAAGAGAAGGTTGGAAGTATTGCTGTATGCAGGATCCAGGAAGCAGGATGCCTCCTGTGGCACTGGAGGGAGGCAGGGGCTGGATTTGGATAGTCTGCTACACATATAGCAACTCTTTTGGACTCTGTACTATAAATGATACCAGTAGATACCTACTAGTGCATTAAAGATACATTTAAAAATAGATTTTATGAACAACTAAAAGAGAGGAGTCTAAAATCTCCAAACTCAAAGCGACGATAAGGAGGAGGAAAAGCTAATTACATTTCCTGATTTGATCATTATACATTTTATATATGTACTGAGCTATCACACTACAGTCCATAAATACATAGAATTGCTATATATTAATGAAAAATAAAAAATAGTCCAGGTATGGGCACACAGTTGTGATTCTAGCATTCAGGGAAGGCAGAATGTTCAAGAGTTTGAGGCCAGCTTGCATAACTGTCATGATTTGTGTTTGGATGTTCCCCCAAAGCCTCATGAGATCATGGAGGGCAGGCTTTTCAGAGGGAGCTGAATCTATAGTTTGTGATTGATTCATGGTCTAATGCTGAGATTAAGGGTATGAGTGCTACACCTGCCCTAAGGTGGGTAGCCTGCATACAGTATAAGGGACAGAAAGAGGCTTGTCTCCCCTTGTCTGTCTTGTTGCTTTTGGAATCCTCTGCTGCCATGAATGGTGGCCTCTCTGCCATGCCATCCTTCCTTAAAGCCAGACAATTATGGACTAAAATCTTTAAAAACTGTATCTAAATAAATCCTTTCTCCTTTAACTTTGGCTGTTGAGTATTTCATCTCAGCAAAGAGAAAAAAGTGACTAAGACAGAATTTGGTACCAGGAATGGGGTGATTGGTGTGGCTGTACTTAACCAAGCAGCTAAGGACTTTTTGGGAATGGCTTCAGGGAAGAGTTTGGAAAAGTTCAGAGATGTGGGCTGAAAAAGTAGAGCTGTAAAGTTTAGGCTGTTCTGTATGGGAGATTCTGGTCAGAGATTAAAAAAAACCCCAGAAGTCTGATAAAAATCCTGCTGGGAAAGACCAGGCTTAGGTGGTTTCTGTTGGGAAGGACTGCATTGGCTGTTAGACTCCAGACAGTGTGTATTGTGTCTTGGCAGAAATTTGTCTGCATTTTGATAATGTCCAGAGACTTTTCCTGAGACTGAGATTAATTAATCTGGCAAAAAAACAAGGCAGTCAAGTGGTAAAGTAGTGGCATGGTTGCATCTGGACTTCAGTCAGATTTATGTTGAGAATCAAAACCAAACAGCCCAGAAGAATAATTTAAAACTTTGTGTGTTTTTTCAGAAAGAAAGCTCCAGTAAGGCTGTATACTGCAAAGATAGA
This sequence comes from Dinomys branickii, assembly GCA_004027595.1. Lineage (NCBI taxonomy): Eukaryota > Metazoa > Chordata > Mammalia > Rodentia > Dinomyidae > Dinomys > Dinomys branickii. The sequence goes on from PVLD010024427.1 coordinate 22,410, forward strand.
GCAGAGGAGATCTTGATTGCTGAAAAATAAAAAAAAAGGAAAATAAAAGTGGTCTGAGAGCATCACAAAAAATAGTAGGACTCCACCATTTACAGCTTCCAAATTACAAAATAAAAGACTTTGCTATAATAAAAATCCTCAGAGCACCATGTTTCAGAATTGCAACAGCTTAAAAATGTGTTCCTCAGAATTGGATTCAAATGCCCAGTGATCTAAGCACCTAACCCCTACAGCCACGAGACAAAAAACCTGCAACTTCTTCAGCTGACAAAAGACCTTGGCATCATTCACATGGAATTGGTTTTAAGCACATACAAAAGAAAAAAGTTGTGGGTTCAGGAAGGCTTCCACCCAGATACTAGAAGGCCTGGGAGGCCAGGCAGTGTGCCCTTGAGGGGGCAGTGTGTGAAGTTGTGAGTGTAAAGCCAAAGATACAGTGGAGACCCACAGGTTAAGCCCTTACAGGCCATGCCAGGAATGTGGATCATCTAAGAAAAAGTACAAGGAACAAACAAACATGTCCAAGACTGAAGCCATGGGAGCTACAACCACCAAAAGCACCACAGGGGCAGAGCCACCCAAGCCCTTAGGAGTTCACAGACTGCTTTTGCACATGAAATTACAGGCGTTGGTGTTTGATCTGCTGGATTTTTGACTTGTTTTTGTCCCATTTCTTTGTATCTCTCTGTTTATAACTTTTGGAATAACTTAATGATTAAGTGACAGCCTGTCTGATATAGCTCAGTGTGAAGGTATTGGGTTCAATTCCCTAATACTGCAAAATAGATTAATAGACTAAAAATAAGTAAAATACATTTTTTTTTCTGATTATAAAAATTAACTTTTGAACAGGGAGATAACATGAAGAGGATCGTGAAAAACACATTTAAATAGGCAGCAACGAGGTTGCACATGCATAGGAGACTAAGAAGATAGGCCAGGGGGAATGAAAGAAGGCTAGTATTGCCCTGTGCAGGAGAAGGGGTGTGGGTGGGTGAGCGATTTTTCACAGTACTTTCAGCAGGTAGCTCAGGAGCTGGGGAACATTTTCTGTGAAGGGTTAGATGGTCAATGCTATATGCTTTGCAGGCCATATCCATCTGTTGCTACGACTCAGCTCTGTCAGTGTAGCAGTAAAGAATCACAGGCCATGTGTAGATGAATGAGTGGGGCCACATTCCAATAAGACTTTATTTATAGGCATTGCATTGAATTTCATATAATTGTCACATACCATGAAATGTTATCAGTCATTTTAATTTTTTCAATCATTCAAAAATAGGAAAGCCATTCTTTAGTTCATGAGCCATTCTAAAACAGGTTGTGGGGTATGCTTCACACATGGACCATAGATTGCTGAGCCCTGTATTGGCTCCTGGACATTCCATCACCTTATCTACTACCTGGAACTCGTAAACTGCATACCTACCATGGCCCTGGTGAATTTCACAGCTGCAAATGGAAGTGTCATAGAGTAACTTCCTGTCTCAAGGCAATCTTCTCTAGGGCACATATGGAGCTGAGACACAGAAAGAATAGAATGTTCCAGGTATGGTGGCACATGCCCGTAAAATCCCAGCATTTTGGGATACTGAGGCAGGTAGATCTGAAGTCTGAGCCCAGTGTCTTAGTCATGTTTTCATTGCTGAGACACAATATGTGATATGTACAACTTAAAGGGGGAGAGGTTCATTTTGGCCCACAGGTTTTACAGGTTTCAGTCCATAGTCAGCTGGCTCCAAGGCTGGGTGGCATGGAAGAGGAGAAATAGTCTACGCCATGTTAGTAGGAAGCAGACAGAAAGATCCAGAGAGGAGAGAGAGAGATAAGCCCTTACAGGCCATGGCTTCAAGTGGCCCACTTCCTCCAAACATCACATTCAGCTGTAGACTCATCCGTGGATTAATCCAGCAGGCTGTGGAGATTCTGTGGATAGGTGAGGGCCTCCTTTAGTTCCTGGCTCAGACTTTGGTTTAGAGCCTCTCTCTGGGTGCCCAGGACTGGGTGAACTTGTCTGCAAGCTGGTTATGGCTGGAATAAAGTGGCCCATAAGGAAGACAAGTGTCTGTTGCATGGTGATGGAAGAGCAAGGTTGAAGAGATGATGCGGGAATGTGGGGATGTGAATTGAGCCATTAGAAGTTAAAGATTCTGGGACTCAGTCCACGCATATTAGGAAATGTAGTGTTTGCATTGTCCCACTGATGATACAATCTTATCTCACACAGGAGAAGAAGGGAAGCAAAAAGGAATCGGATTCTGTCTGGATTTGCATAACTAACTGATAAGTCACAAGACAGCCAGCCACCCCTGAAAACTTAATTCTCAATATTTCTTCCTTCCCTACCTGTTCCACTTCAGGTCCCCTTGGCCACAAAAGCCAAACCTGCTCTCATCAGCTTTAGCAAGACTAACAACCCACCTCACTCGGGTTGTTCTGACCCGTGAACAACCCACCCTGCTTGGGCTCTTCTGGCCCATGGACACCATCCCAGAAAAAGAGCTTAAAAACCCCACGCTTTGGGGGAACGATAATGCTGGAGCCACATGGTCTGGGCCCACCCCCACCCATAGCACGACGACAGGGTGGAGCCGGGCGGTCCGCTGTGAGCATATGTGCTTTCCCACCTCCAACCATGGCAGTCTGTATACACCCATGTATGTTATAGTATAGTCTGAGGCAGCTATATCTCTTCCCAAGGTGAGAGTCCAAGGATATAGATAAACCCAGGAGTACGGTTATTATCACAGGGAAGATGACTGATTGAGTGGTAGAGCAAGGGAGATGAGGGAGGAGAAAAAATGAACTGATCAAAAGGGCCATCATCTGTGTAACTGAGTAACAAAGGTGAAGGTAACATTATGTAGGACAGCATCCAGAGCTAATTCCCTTCTATGTTCTCTATAATTCTGTATTTCCTCAGTCGTTTTTGTACTAGCAGAAATGAAGATAACTTTATATTATACAGCATCCAGTGCAAATTCCCTACTATCTTCTCTATAATGTGGTATTTCCTTTAATGTTTTTGTGTTAACTAATGTGAAGATAACTATGTAATACAACATCCAGTTCTAATTCCCTACTATATTCTGTATAACTTTGTAT
>PVLD010024428.1:0-25496 GCA_004027595.1 Dinomys branickii
ATGAACCAGAAAAGCCATAAACAATACAGAAAATACAAAGTTATACAGAATATAGTAGGGAATTAGAACTGGATGTTGTATTACATAGTTATCTTCACATTAGTTAACACAAAAACATTAAAGGAAATACCAAATTATAGAGAAGATAGTAGGGAATTTGCATTGGATGCTGTATAATATAAAGTTATCTTCACTTCTGTTAATACAAAAATGACTGAGGAAATACAGAACTATAGAGAACACAGAAGGGAATTAGCTCTGGATGCTGTCCTACATAATGTTACTTTCACCTTTGTTACTCAGTTACACAGATGATGGCCCATTTGATCATTTAATTTTTCTCCTCCCTCATCTCCATTGCCCTACCACTCAATCAGTCATCTTCCCTGTGATAATAACTATACTCCTGGGTTTATCTATATCCTTGGACTCTCGCCTAGAGAAGAGATATAGCTGCCTCAGACTATACTATAACATACATGGGTGTATACAAACTGCCATGGTCGGAGGTGGGAAAGCACATATGCTCACAGTGGACCACCCGGCTCCACCCTGTCATCGTGCTATGGGTGGGGGCGGGTCCAGACCATGAGGTGCCCTGAGCAGGGCCCTCAGCGGAGCAGCCACCGGCCCACTGCGGAGCAGCAGAGGAGCAGCCATGGGGCCCACAGCGGAGCAGCTGCGGGGCCCACTGCGGAGCATCCACAAGGCCCACAGCAGAGCAGCCATGGGGCCCACAGCGGCACAGCCGCGGGGCCCATTGTGGATCATCCACGGGGCCCAGAGCGAGCAGCCGCGGGGCCCACTGTGGAGCAGCCGCGGGGTCCACAGTGGAGCAGCCGCAGGGCCCACAGCGGAGCAGCCGCGGGGCCCACTGCAGATCATCCGCAGGGCCCACAGCGGAGCAGCCGTGGGGCCCACTGTGGAGCCGCCGCGGGGCCCACAGTGGAGCAGCCGCGGGGCCCACTGCGGATCATCCACGGGGCCCACAGCGGAGCAGCCACGGGGCCCACAGCGGAGCAGCCACGGGGCCCTCAGTGGAGCAGCCACGGGGCACACGCCTCCATGGGGCACCCTCTGTGACCCTTTTGGCTCTGTCCCGTTGCCTTGATGCCAGAGGCCCTTTCTCCTCCCACCTCCTCCTGATCTCCAGTATTACCATTCCCCACCCCTTACAGCTGGGTAGTGGGTCTCCCAAGCTGAAGCTGTGAATGCCGAAATGAGGGCGTGGGCCAAGGGTGTGCTTGGAGCGGTGATCTCCTCCCTCTCTATCTCATCTCCCTCCAACTGCGCCATGTCAGATCTGCGATCCCCTCCTCCAGAGGAGGTTCTGCTTAGACTTTCCAAGGGTTTCAGTTCCCATTTCAGATCCTTCTCGGGTTCAGGATATCCACCTCTTTCCTCTCTGTCCTTCACATGTTGCCACACTGCTATGTCTGAGTGGCATTCCTCCGGGAGGTTCTCTCTCTGCTGCCTACCCGGTTGCCATGGGTTCATATAAGGTTCATATATGCAAGCAGTATGGAGACACTCTTGTTGCTCATATTAGTAGTTTGGGGTGAGTCCTGAAGCCTGTGGACTCGTCCCATTGCTGTCAGGAACAGGTGGTGATTGCGCAGGCTGCCGAGGCTCAAGGTGCTCACAGAGGGCATTCAGGGTGGGAGCTGAAGCCCAGTAACTCAGTTCATGCTTCCTGCTTGATGTTGGAGTAAGAAGGGCGTGGGGCCGTGTGATCCACCTCCATCTGCAGCTCTCTCTTGCTGTTGCGCTCCAGTTCCCGTTTGTTCCTTGGCTGGATCCCTGGGAGTTGCTGTGGCTCTGATGTCATTGCCCATGCACCCCACCGCTCCCTACTGGCAGCCACCCATACAGTGGAGAGGCAGGAGGCCACAGCCTGGAGGCAGGCATAGAGCTGGGTGTGGTGGGATGTGTACTGGCTGCTCTGGCTCCACCTTGCCTCCAGGTGCTGATTAGGAAGGTTGCTGCAGGGTGGGGACTCCTGGCTGTTGCAACCTCTCATCCTCACACTGGATTTGACAACAGCTCCCAACTGCCATCGCCTCTTTTCCTGGCTGCGCCCTCTCCTCTCCAGACCTGGACCAGCTCTCGGAACTCTGCTCTCCCCAGGCCGAGTCGGGAGGCTTCCATGAGCGTGGGTCTCCGAAGCTGAAGCTGCAATTGCTGGAACGAGGGCTTGGGCCAAGAGTGTGTTTGAAGCAGTGGCTTCCTCTTTCTCCGTCTCTTCTCCCTCCAACTGTGCCGCGGCGGCCCTCCGATCCTTTCCTCCAGGAGAGGCTTGGTCTTTCTTTCCTAGGGCTTCAGTTCCCATTTCACATCCTTGGGTTCAGGGTACACACCTCTCTCCTTTCTGTCTTCATATTGCTATATTTCATTGTCTGGGTGGTAATCCTCTGGGAGGTTCTCTCTCTGCTGCCCACCCGGTCGCCATCTTCCCGGAAGTCTGAGGAAAAGCATTTTAAAGGAGAATTTTTTTAAACTGTTGGGTTTGGTGTCCCTGTCCCTGTGGACAAATACTTCTCTCTATGTCCTTTACAGCAAGAGCAGTCAAATAACTCTTTCCTTCTTCAACCAATGAAAATTTTTTTTCCATAGACAGTCTTCTATCTTTGCTGGTGCAAAGTTACTTGGCCAGATCATTTTCTACAAGTAAAATAGCCAAACTTGAGGAAATTTGGTTCTGGTCCCCGTCTGTAATGCTAGCACTCATGAAAACTTCAAGACTTATGAAATTCCTTAGCTTATGATTTAGAGCTCTGCCTGGCTCCCCACCTCTCCAGGCATGAGGCTTTCTCTTCTCTTGGGATGAGGAATAGGCTACTTGGGGACTTGGTTCTTGGACCACGGGCCTTGGAGGATTATCCTGAAAATTTAGGTCAAATGCCAACCTGGCCACACTGTATATTCCCAAGAAAACTAGGGCAGAGCCATGGAAAATCTGATCTTATGCACGGTGTGAAGGGTACCTCCCTTCTGGGAGCTGGGGGCCCATTCTCCTTTGTAAGACTTTGGTCTCAGAAAGTAGTGACAGAGGGAAGGAAGGCAACTTTAGCAGGAGGGAGAGACTTAAGTTTGTCGCTATGGATTCATCTCTTTCCCTAAAAGAAATGCCCTCCAGAACCCCTTCAGTCCTGAAAGTCCACAGGAAGGATTTTGCAGGCATGATTGGTGTTTTTAAGTGCATTTCTTTTCCCCAAAGGCTATGCTGTGCTTTTAAAACTTGGAGTCAACATCCATGTGATCTTTATAAGTTATTTTTGCATGATGTCTTTATGTTTGTTTTCCTTGGTTGCTGCTTATTCCTCATGGTGTTCGTGCATGCATCTTGTTTTCCATGTTTTCTTCTCTGAATATTTGTTAAGTACCTAGGATATGCTAAGGCCTGTATGTCACATTACCAATGAGAATGCCACAGGCCTGACATCTAAATAGAAATCTCTCATTATTCTTCTCTTACTGTCTTTGCTTTTTAGTTATTTTATGTATGCTTCCCATTGCATCTTCAATGTTTCATCTAAAGATAGGGTACTAAGTATAATTTTCAAAAGGTAAAACTATGACCTTCATACAAATATAAAATGAGCACATGCTAAAGATCTTATTTAACTCATTAATTCAGGAAGGACCAGAAAGATATTTAAATTAAACAAAGGACAATTGTAAGGGCAGATGTGTGTAGGCAATTGGAATGCTGAGATGAATTTATTCATACATGCAAAATTGTTTTTTGGGGTTTTTGTTGTTGCTGTTGTCTTTTTGAGACAGGGTCTCACTATGTAGTTCAGGCTGGCCTTGAGCTCACTTTGTAGCCCAGGCTGGTCTTGAACTCCCAACAGTCCTCTTGCCTCAGCCTCCCTAGTGCTGTGTTTACAGGCATACGCCACCATACCTGGCATTCATACAAAATTGGTGAATGGTACACAGAGCAAAATATGTAGTGTTTCAGATTATTTACTGGGTACAAGTCTACTATATCTCTACCAGATAAAATGTATAATTTCAAAACAAGAATCATTTGACTCATTATGCTACAGATACATCTGATTATCTGTCTCCTAAAATTTCTACCTCTATAAAATTATATAATAGCATAATGTGTCCAAAATAATCAAAGGTACTTTCCCCTATAAATCAGATAATTCTCAGAAAATCTGCTACACACACAGGGTTCTACTGAAAGGACACCCATGGGTCCTTCTGAGCCTGTTCGAAGGTTTAGATACTTTTTCTGATTGGGAATTTACAAAGAGAAATTTTAACTCAAGCCCTGAGACAACACAATCAGCCCATTTCTTAAAGAACCATTCCTTGGAGCATCATTTACACGACATGAACATCAGGGAATTTGTACTATTGGATGGATGTACAGGACCACCGTAGCGTTCAGGTCCTTGGGAGGTCACAGGCCCGAGGAGGTCACCAATGAAGGTCCCCTGCTTTGGAAGTAGCTTAGCTGTGCACTTCTGTAATCTTAGCCTTCTCTGCCACAATTTCCTCCTTTCTAAAGTGGAGGTAATAGTGGCTTCCACTGTACTGAGAATGATATTATATTTTCATACCTGGTAGTTGCTAATAAATATCCCTAAAGTAAGCCTTGCTGAGCAGAAACGTAGGTGACGTGGACAGGGCTTACGACCAGAGCCTAGCCCCGTTTAGGAGAAGGGGCCAGATTTTGCAGAGCACATTATTCTGTTGAATATTTGAAGTGTTTACACCAATTCCTGTAAGCCCTTAGATCTGTATTTAATGTAGGATGATTCTAAGCCCAGACTAGACAAGTGGTGATGAATTCCAGAAAACCTCCCACAGAGATGGCGGGTTTTTACATGCCACATTTGAACTTCTCATTTTCAGGTAGAAAAGGGTGCAAAGGTTTCTATGAGTTAAAATTGTCTTGTAAGAGACTAAAATCAGGGCTGAGGATGTAGTTCAGGGGGGAGCAGTTGCCTAACATGCACAAGGCCCTGATCTGATGCCCAACCTCACCAAAAACAAAACAGACAAACAAAAACAAAAACAAAAAACCAGAGATTAAAATCACAGAAGGATGATTTTACTGCTCAGGATGGTAGGGTGGGGTAGGAAAAGGAAGACCAGCAGAACCTCAGATAACTAAGGAGGGCACACTTCTAAATTAGTCTATACAGATGCTAGTAGGACTTTTCGAATGTTTAAGTGAAATATTTAAGTGTTGAAAGCAGTTCTGGAGATGGAGAGAAGTACTAATTGCACACAGTGAATTTTACTGCAGACAATGAATCCCCCTGACTTGTACACTTACCCATCATTAAAATAGCATGGAGCATAGCTCAGTTGTAAAACACAGGCTTAGTGTGCACAAGGCCAGGGTTTTGATCCCCAGCACACACACACAAAAATTAAAAGGACAAATTACATATTTTGTTATGAATATTTTATTAAAATTTTTAAGCCAATGTACAAAGACAGGTTTTACACTAAATTTTAATGAATTCAGGGGTTCTTGTTTGTTATCTAATTTTTTAGTGCATGCACTGCCAAAGCCGGCACTGCTATCTAGTTTTTATGCAGACTTCTAAAGGCAGGATTTCCCTTTATCTCTGTTTACTTAAGGAATACCCTGAGATTGAAAGGTGACTGTTTTAAAACTGTCATTTTAAATCATCTGGGAGAAGTACGTTTTTATCTAAGAATTTGCTTAGAGCAGAAAGTGAAGCTCAGTGGATGACTGAATGTAGCCCAAAGTCCTTGGGTAGAACCTCCGCATGAGAAACAGATAGAGATAGAGACATAAAGAGAGAGAGAGAGAGGATTTTTTTGGTTTGATATTTACTAAATAACAAAATCTAAACATAGAACCAAACTGAATGATGAGGTTATAACTATGTTTCATGAGGTACTGTTTGTACATTTTTTTTAATTTAGTTTTTGTCTTTTTGGAGCAGGGTCTCGCTATGCAGTTCAGGCTGGCCTTGAGCTCACTTTGTAGCCCAGGCTGGTCTTGAACTCCCAATGGTCCTACTACCTCAGCCTCCTGAGTGTTGGGATTATGAGCATGAGCCACCACACCCGGCTGTTTGTACATTTTTGTGTTAAAGTGAAACATCTTGGAACGACATTATAATAGGGAGTTTTAAAAATTTTAACATATAAAAACAATTTATACTAAAAACCCCTTTGGCCCTATTTGTATTTTAAGATATCACTGTAGAGTCCTTTTAGGACAAAAACACAGTTTAAAATCACTCTGATATATGATCTTTAAAGCCCTCTACCTTGTTTATTACTGTAATTATAAAATAGTATTGGAAAAGATTTATATTATTTGGGGTCACTTTTAGTAGCCAATGAAAAATGTGTATTATCTTCTGAATTAGCAAACCAAAAAGGTGAAAAGATCTAACAAGTCTCTGTTTACATTTCCAATTCTTTAAAGATGTTTGGGCAGAAGAGGCATGATAATTTAACGTTCTTCATCTTTGTCCTATAAAGTTGTTTTCTGAAACTCTTTTGTTCTAATTTAACTTTGCTTTTCTAGTTGATTGATAGTGCTCTCTTAAGGGTAAAGTGTTTGGTATTCTTTCCAAATCGTCCAGACCAATCCTCCCCCCACACATTTTCACACAACCTTTTTGTGTGTATGTTTATGTAGGGAGAGGATCAGAGTTTTACAACATTCTAAGGAATTTTACGAGATATAAGTAATGGCCTTCATCCTAAATCCTTTTTAGAGCTAATGTAACTCTGGCCTATGAATCAACTAAAAAGGAATTTTGCTTTGGACAGTGGGATCATGTCACCAAAAGAAAGAAATCCTTGAAAAGGAGTATGTCCATGTCTGCTGTGTGTGTGTTTCTTCTGGGGTATACTGCCAATGCCATGTCAAATTCCTCCCATTACTAGCAGATTATGGTTGAATTTTAACTTCCAACTTAGTATTCAAGATGGGAATGTGAAGATGGAGAAAACATCATCTGAGCAACGAAGTGAGGCGGTGAGGAGAGAGTGATAGAAGAGCGATTCCTTTCATATCCCAATAAGCATCTAAGACATTTAAGCTATGACATTCCAAGTCAGCTTTGTACGTTCTGATAGTTTTCTTTTACAATAGAAGGAAATATTCAGTTGAGACCAGGAAATACTGTCCTCTTGTTTTTAAATGTAGTTTCTTATTTTTAAGTAAAGATATCTTACAGTGTTTTCTAAAGCAAAATGGGCCAAGAGTTACTAATTTTCTTCTCCTTCCTATTAAGTACATTTAAATAACGGTTTGGTAAGGTGTCCAAAAGATTTAAGTCAGAGGCAAATTATACCAGGGAGGTCCCCTAACTCACAAGGTTCCATTTTCACATCATATCCAAATTATGGGATTAAATACAACAGTGATTATTAAAAGCACTTCTCAAACTGGAAAATGCTTAATAATGCTTACCTGACTTTGTATGTGATGGTATCTACAAAATCCAGAAGTGAGAAATGGTGGCCTGAAGAAAATAAAGGCTACAAAATACAGGCTACTGTCCCCTCACTCTAAGTTAGGCAAACAACTTGTGCTGATTTTCTTAACAGTGGTGGGGTGACATTTTTAAATATTGTCTCCCACTTACTAACTCTTTACTTAAAATTCTTCAGAACCCAACTTCATTCTTAATGGAAATAAATTTTGGTTTTGAAACTGACTAACAGTTGTTTCGCTAGAAAATGATATTACCAAATAAGGGTTCATCAGAGAATCTTTTCTGGTCCATTTAAACTCTTGTTTTTCCTCACTGGTTTGAAATGTAGCTGAGGCTATAGTTCATCAGCACAGCACCTGCCTGGCAGCCCCAAGGTAGTGAGGTCAATTCCTAGTACCAAAAAAACACCAAAACCCACAAATATAACAGCCTATTGTCTTCCTTTTAACCCTAGAACAAGCTAAGCTCAAGTGCTCCTTCAAACATGTAGTTTAGGGTGCAGACTCTGCACCCATACTGCACAGCAGCCCAGGGGCAGGTGAACATCCCAACCTCCCATCCTTCCCCTACTACTAACTTGATGGCACTCAGGTCCTGGTGCCCTGGAGCTAGCAGCATTTGCCACCTCATTTCAGTTATCTATCATTGTATTAAAAATTACCTTAAAAAGCTTACCAACTTAAAACAATAAACATTTATTATCCTAGCCCACCCTCCCATAATATATGAGCCCTTATATCTACATCCTGTGCTGGTATTAAAAAAAACAAAAAGCAAAGCAAAGCAAAAAACACTCTACTCTCATTTCAGAGGGTCTGCCCAAGATATCTCTGCCTTGAAATTTTAACCACTGAATATTACAGGCTAGTTCTTGCCATTTGAGAAGAGGAAAGGTGAAGCAAGGAGAGAGGTACAGGTGGGAACTGAAGACAGTCACTGTTGTCAGTCATGTCATGGATAGTGGCAGCTCGGAGTCACCACTGTCCTCAGCTCTGCACTCCACATGAAAGAGCCCTGGTAAAAACTCATCTTAACAACTGCAGAGTCAGAGACAAGTCCCACCAAACTGCTACCCTTTAATCTCGTAGACATTCTTGAGCCATCCCTGTCTCAACATAGGCTGTTTTGTGTATATCTAGCACCTAGCAGCAGTTTGTTGAATATGTGAATAAAAAACTACCCACCATGAGCACATTTAGGAGTTTAGCCTAAAAATCTTTATGATACACATTTCCTCAGCCCAGCATATTAATTTGGAAGCCTATCACCTAAAGAGACACTCTAAAGGAGTTTCATAGACTATGAGCCACAGGATCCTGGTCAAATGTGTTTCTCTGTCTCTCATGTGATCTCTCCGCTCCTCTGGATCCCACAATTTACTGCTCAGATGGAAGTTAGAATATCCATTCCCACCAGTTTAGGAGAACTGTAGCCCTTGGAGCAGAAGATAAATTTTGTCATCAAGGCACAGAAACATTAGTCAGACCCACTTATATGTTTTAGAATATTTATATTGATGAACTATTAATTATAATTGCTGTGAGCTTTATTATATTAAATAATGAGAACAGGGAAAAATCACAAAATAAAATATTAAGTTTTTAATATTTATCAAGTATTTATAAAAAAGCATCAAAATTTTTCAACATTGGACTGGTTTATGGTGTAAAAAGTCTAAAAAAAATCAGAAATAAATTCCCAGATGAACTATACTGAAAACAGCAATAACACTCTACAAAAAAAAATTTACTTCAGTTATCACACCTAAGGCAGTCTGCACATATACTATACAGACACGTACTACATATACACGTGGTTTACATGGACAGCACATATCTTTTACTTTCCTGGCCTTTTTGTAGGACATACTTAACATTTTGGTGGTCTTGCTGTTTTGTCAGGAGCTTCTTATTATGTTATACAGTGTGCAGTTAATAGGAACATAAGATATCAATAAAGTAAATTATTAAATTCTTAATATGTAGTGTGCATTTAGAATAGACATTAACATTTTCACATCAGCAGTTTACTTGCTTACAAAACCTAAAAGACAACATAAAAAATAAAAACTATGTGAGCTACAGTGTAAACACAAAGTCTACCACAGAAAAAATTTTTCCTTCCACTGTCACACCCAGTGCAATCTTCACACATGAAAATTGCATGTTCCATACAAATGACAGCTTTCACTGGTAGCACGTATGTTTTGTTTTCCTGCACTTTCTTGTAAGGCACAGTTGACATCTGTTTTGTTTTCCTATTGTCATAGTAGGTCTTTGTGATGTTGCACCTGCCTGTTCACCTGCCAGCTCACAAATGTCTCCACAATCTTTTGGCATAGTTTCCTGGGCAACTCTGCTCTAAGTGACCTCTTATGACCTCCAGTCCCAATCCTCTAAGAAAAGTTCTCTGTGATATTTTGCCCTTATTATTTTCTTTGTAAACTATCAAACTATTAATGCCACACATATTTAGGAGCAAGTAAAACACAGACACGGGCCAGTGGTTTGTGTTTCATGGGACATCGTAGCTGCTGCATAACTCATCAACAACATCTACTCCACCTTTGGTTTTGTTGTTGAAAGTTTCCATCTCAAGCTTCTGTTTGGTCGATGTTTCCTTATCAATATTTCCATCATAGTGAAACGTTGACATTAGCAGCGAAATGTCATATGACATTATCATAGTGAAATGTTGACAGTACCAGTTTGCTTTTCTTTGTCATAGACGAGGCCAACGTTACATCTTTCTGAAATTCAAGGATTGAACTATCGAATTCTCTGTTTTGAAATTGCAACATTCCATTTGGAATTTCTGCTCTGTTCCTTCTTACAGTTCCTGCAATGGTCAAGTTCTGCTCTGTCAGCAAATGTAACATCAGTTGGAAATTGGTAAACCAATTGTTGAATGTCACATTCTGATTAGTTTGGGAGATGGGAGCAACAAGTCTGTTAACAGCATCATTTGGTTTATTACTATATGAATAAGGACCTGATGGCTGAGTTCCAGAATAAATGTGTAAATTGAAAGCATAATAAGCCCTCACATCTACAAAGACATAAAGTTTTATGCCATATTTTGACCCATCACTTTTCCATAAGTCTTTTACATTCCTGTGATCACCACAAGAAATCTAGGCTAAGTGATCACCACAGCAGACCTATGAATGCTTTTAGTTCAGCTAGTGAGGTATCATAATAAACATTTTTTAATATGGCTACTGGCTCATACAGAATATTTTACTTGCATTTTAGCCTTTATGTATTTCACAGCATCTTGTAGCATTTCATCTGTTACAGTATCCAACGCTGAATGGCAGTGCTGGCATTCTGTCTAATACCTGTTGTCCCTGCCAAGACCTTCACTGTATTTCCAGACCTAGTTCTAACATTGGGTCATTCCATTTGGTTGTGTGGCCATTTTGCAACGTTTTGATTAGTCAATTACGTATTCACATTGCTGTTTTCTTTATCATCTGAATCAACAAGGTATGCATTCCTTGTGTTTTTATCAGTTAATTCTGCTCCATTTTACTATCATAAGAACTTTGGCTTACATGGTCAGTGTCAAAGTCATCATCATCATTACCTACATGCCACCCTTCTGTTATGGGGACATGTATTTACCATAGTGGGTCATCTTTATCATCCATTCATGAGTAATCACTTTTGATCTCCTCCAAAACTTGCTTATCTGGTTTTTCATGTGCCATTGTACTGAACTGGGCTACTTCTACCAAGAAAATCAAAGGGAAAAATTTTTTTTTTTTACAAATCCTGCAGTGGTGTGGGTCTATTGGACCCTCTGTGATGCTTGGGTAAACAGACACAAAACCAATTAGACAAGTGGGTCCAAATCCCATTTTAACACTTTTGCACATGTGCACACTCCTTGGTGTTCATCATACCAAGCAGATAAATCCATAGGTTACTTCCTGTATCCCTCAGGGAAAGCAACTGAGACACAGCTGGCCACTACAACACTAAAGTTCAAATTTATGGTGGAAAAGCAAGGAGATGGGAATGCTGGACCCAGGCTTACGCCTCAAGTTAAGAACTGGACTTCAACTTAATCATCTTTGATTATAGACAGCATTTAACAAACAGCAGGTGCTTACATCAATATGTATTTGTTTTGTTCAGTTTCCTTCTCTCAGGAGTTCTCTGTTATGAAATGATGCAAACCACAAGCTATTGTTCAGCAGGCTTGCAGGAGCAAAGCAAAAACAACGGAAAGAGATAGTACAGGGGAGTAGAAGGAATTGGCTCTGAACCTGCTCCACTGTTCTGAGACCTGTGCTCAAAAAGTAAAGGAGCATTTTAGGTAATTGTAAACAAAAGAAAAGAAACAAATGATGGCATCAAATAGGAAAAGAGCAGAGAATCGTCTACCCCTAATTTTGCCTGTATTTAAATAGTTGCTGGGAATCTCACTGAACTTCTATTTTTCTTGGTTTTCTTACCTTTAAAGGGGAGAAATTGCACATGAGGTTGTGGTGATTTCCTACTTAGTGATTTTAAGATATTTGGGAGTTTGAATTCCCCTTAATAACATCTGGGAAGAGTAAGGTCTGTGATTTGTGCTCAATAGCATTTTCCACAAGGATGGACAGCTAACTATGGGTGTCTTACTGATAACTGTAGCAGCATGACAAATTACCCCCAAATTTAGGGACCTTAAAGCAAGAAACATTAATTCTCTCACATGGTCTCTGAAGGTGAGAAACAAGGAGTTGCACATCTGGGTGTTTCTGGTTTGAGGTCTCTCTGAAAGCTTGTTACCAAGAAGTCGAGCAGGGATGCATCTTCTGAAACTGATCAGAAGGATCTGCATCCAGGATGGCCCACTCACACAGCTGTTAGCAGAGAGCTTCAGCAGCCCAATTTGTGGAACTCACTGGAGAGCTGCTTGAGTGTCCTGAGGATGTGGAAGTTGGTTTCACCTGCAGTGAACCATCTAAGAGCAAAAGCTACAATTTATTTGATGACTGGTCACACATTGTCACTTCTGCCACATTCTGTTTGCTAGAAACAAGTTACTAACTGTAGTCTACAATCCTTGGGAAGAGGAATTGGGCTCTATGTCTTGAAAGATTGTGTGTGAAAGAATTTGTGAAGTTACTTAAAACCCCCAAGCCACATGTTTGGTTAAACTGGAGTGGATCAACCCTGCCACTCAGAGCACGGGTATTATAACAAGTAGTAACTAGCAACGCTAGAGCAACACAGCTCGGAAAATATCTCCCAATGTTTCCTCCTTTGGCTGTCACACCCACCCAGTGCATCAAAAGCATTAAGCAGAAATGGAAGTGAGGTGACTTTGGTACGGGTATTTAGCTCAAGTTGTGTAGCTAGGAATTAAGTCCAGGTTTTCTAGAACAATGCACAGGGCCCCTTTGCTACCCTTCAAGTGTAAAACTCTGCATAGAGCCCTTTGTCCAGACAAATTTCCTTAGCATGCTTGGATTTTTCTCACTTCCTACCCACTGTTTTTATTCATTTTATTAGGTTAAATTTTCTTTTCAGTATCCTATTTTCCGTTAGTATTTCTAAAAGGACTTCAGGTGGTTTACAAATATTTAAGAAGAGAAGAGAAAATACTTCCAGACACAGGAGCTGATCAAATTACATTTGGCCATAAATTTGGTTCTTCATATTTTTCTGCCACTCAAGGTGAAAAGGGAAACATGATAGGTTGACAGCGGTTTTTGCTTTCTGACAAGGGAGTGTGTACATGTTAGTCTTGCTTCAAACTAAGTTCAAGAGGAACTTTATCAAGTGGATTTGTGTAGCGATAATACCACTTGACATTGTGGTCAGTATCTTCAATCTTTGCTTTGACAACAGATAGTCTCATTCCACCCCCGCATGTAAACACAGAAGTTATACTTTGCCTGTGATTTGGTGAACATACTTGAGCCAGAGAACAAGGAAATGAGGTCCAGACACCTCTTCTAATTTCTTTCCAAATTAAGGAACAGCACTTTGTGAATATACATGAATGTGTGTCCAATCTGTCTGCTAAACTGTCTCAACTAACAGTTCTTGAATAAACTGCTAAGTTTTACATATTTGTCTTGATATCTAACAGGGATCTCTAGTCTGAATTTTCTGTATGGTCAATTGAATTTGAGACTTTAAATATCTGCTATAATGGAGTAAAGAAAGCTAACATAAATGTTATAGAAAAGTACTATAGAGTTGGACCACAAGAACTCTAATTAAAGACAATCTCTTTTTGGACTGATATGATTTGATTCTGTGACTTTAAAAATGAGATGGTATCCTAACGTGGTGGTACAAGAACATAATCCTAGCTATTTGGGAGGCTGAGACAGGAGGATCATGAGTTTGAGGCCAGCATGGGAAATTTAGCAAGATCTTGTCTTAAGAATTTTAAGAAGCTGGGCATGATGGCACATGCCTATAGTCCCAGCACTCTGGGAAACCTAAACCAAGGGTTGCAAGTTTAAGCCCAGCCTGGGCAACACCATGTTTCAGGGAGAACACTGAGCATAGTGGCACATTCCTACAATTCCAGCACGTGAAAGGCAGAGGCAGGAAGATCGCCATGAGTTCAAGGCCAGCCTGGACTACATAGTGAGACTCTGTCTCCAAAAGAAGATGCCAAAATGCACTTGTGCCCTAGCACAGAGTCTGGCACTTCAGCGTGGTTTGATAAGCAATGCAATCAGAATCCTCAGCCAATGTTTTTTTCAGCCTCAGAAGAATTTCAAAAATATCCCAGCTTCTGTGTTAGCGACTAGCTGAAACCAAAGCCTTACACCACATGACACAGAATCCTGGAATAGAAAACTTTAGCCTGAAAAAAAAAAAGAAAGCTAAGGCAGGTGCAAGCAGCTGTCCACTTCTCCCACACAAAAAAATTTCAAACTTAGCTCCACTACAAATGTGCATTCTTTCAAGTACCCAAATTCTTTTAGGTTCTTTCCAGCTGGCTGAACAATACACCCTAAAAAATGTGCTGCGAAGGAGGTGACCTCATATACTTCTGTTCCGGCATTACAGTAGTTACAAGTGTTTCTACCTACTAAAGGGCTTCCCCCTTTCAGAACAGAATTGTCAATGAAATACATAAAACTCAATAGCCCTTATTTCTGACTGAAACTAGTTGGTTTTTCTTCAGAGAATTAGATAATTAAGGAAATACTTGTTCATTTAAAAGCATTCTCCTCCTATACCATTTTTTTTCTTTTTTTTTTTTTTTGGTACCGGTAATCAAACTTGGGACCTTGCATTTACCAGGGAAGCACTTGTGCCTCTGAGCTGTAGCCCCAGCTTCTCACATACTATTTATTTGCCCAAAGCAATAGGTGTTCGCTTGCAAGGCTTTACTTCTGCTTATTACTTACGTTTTGGTAATGTATGGCTGATAGATGTTGCAAAGAAGCAAGATCCCTGTGCACAGAAGAGATGGAGAAAATGAATGCTAATCTTTGTGGAATAATCCAGAGCCCAGAAAAGGAAGCCATGGGGTGGAGGGGCTACTTGCTGGACTGAGGAGTAAATTCAGATTCTCTTCTGGGTTGTGGATTCATGTTTGTACTGTTGAGGTCTATGCTTTTCCTATTTGAAAGGGTGTCATTTTGTATATCTTTTTTACATCAAATAGAATCATGAACACTAATTTCTGTGGCACATTAAAAAAAAACTTCAAAAGGTAAGAAACGACCAAAGGACAGTATTGCAAAGTTGCCATTACGAGTCCAACCATGAGCCAGGTGTGGCGGTACACACCTGTAATGCCAGACTTGGGAGAAAGAGGCAGGAGGATCACCTCTAGTTCGAGGCCAGCCTGGATGGCGTGGGGAATATTGCTCGCAGGCACAAGTGTCTGCCTGGTAAGCGCAAGGTCCTAGGTTCAATTCCTTTACCAAAACAACAACAAAAAAGACCAACCTGCTGTATAGCAAGATCTGGTCACCCCATCCAAAAAAGAATCTAAGAATCTTACAAATTTCAGGACAGGAGACATAGCTTATAGAACTCTTGGGTAGCACACCTGAAACCTTGGGTTCAATTAAAAAAAGAAAGAAAACAAAACAAGAATAACTGTACAAACTTCAGTGCAATGAAGATAATTAAATCAAATTGTGGTGAGGAAATTAATTGTAGTGAATTCCATGAATTGAAATATTCGCCAGGACAAAAAGCTGGCTAAGGTCCTTCCATGTAGAGGGAGTACCTGGCGAGGTGAGTATTCCTGCATTTAGGAAGAAAAGATATAGACTTTTATTTTTTGGTACTGGGAATCAAACTCAGGACCTTGCACTTGCCTTGCGGGTGCTTGTGCCACTGAGCTATAGTCCCCGCCTTAAGATATAGACTCTTTTAAAAAAAGGTTTCATATTTTAAATTTAATTTTTCCAGCTTTACCAAGGGATAATTGATCAATAAAATTGTATACACTTAATTTGTACAATGAGACGAGGCTCACTTTCACAGCAAGCTTCAAGCGTACAATGGGGCGTTTTAAACTGTAGCGGCTGTGGCCATCAGGGCTCGGGCACATGTCCTTCACATAACTGAAAGCAGCTAAACTTGCCCTTTCCTTTGCCCCGCCTCTCTTGTCCAGCGCCTGCACAAACGCTGTCCTACATTCTACTCTCTGCTTCTAGGAGTCGTACACGTGCAATCGTACAGTATTGCCTTTTTCTGTCTGATCACGTTTTTTATTTATGTATTTATTTATTTATTTATCACTTTATTTTTAATTTTTACTTTAATTTAATTTTAGTTTTTTTGAGACGAGGCTTTCACAATACTGGTCTTGAACTCCTGGACTCAGGTAATCCTTTTACCTCACCTTCCTGAGAGCCAGAACTAGCATGTGCGCCTCTGGCGATTTATTTAATTTACTACGATGCCCTCAAGGTTCAGCCCTGCTGTTGCAAATGGACAGATTGTCCTTTTTATTTCTTTTAGGGCTGAGTCTCCTAATTCCTTTACCCATTGATTCCTCAGCAACACAGGTTGCTTTCACATCTTGACTATTGTGAATAAATGAGGCACACCGATTTTGCTTCCTTCACACATACACGCAGAAACAGGATGGCTGGACCCGATGGCAGATGGCATCTTGGCTGGCTCATTGCTATTTGGGAGTCGCTGAAGCACACGGGACAGGGAGGAGTGTGCCAGTGGGAGAAGAGGCAGAAACCACAGCTCCCAAGGACTCACAGGCCAGCCGGGGACTGTGTTGGTTACTTTCCTCTCTTGCTGGGACAAAATACCCCACACATGTGAAATGAAGGAAGGAAAGGTTTATTTAGCTCACAGCTTATGGAGGTTTCAGTCTGTAATCAGCTGGCTCCAAGGCAGGGGTAGCATGGTCCAGGGGCAACAGTTCAAGTAGCAGTAAGCAGCAAAAGCAGCAAGAGCAAAAGGGAGGAAAGCAAGCCTCTTTCCTCCCTTATATTGTATGTAGGTCATCCACCCACACCATCTCGGAGCTCTCCTCTTGCACAAGCTCAGAATGTTTACAAAGTGAGGACCCTGGCCCCCTGCTGAGTCACATAGTTAAGCTTCTAAATTTCTCAATTCTCAAGTTAACGCAATGTATCAACCATTACAGGGACCTTCTGTTGCTCCTGCTGGGTCCCTCCTCAGACCCCACCAGCTCTGAACGCACTTCTTTGTCCCTTGGCCACAGGCCCCCAGGACTGCTAGATTGTCTCTGTTTGCTGCCTGCTACCAGCTGCCCTGTCTCCTACATCTGGAAGTGGTGCCTCAGCTTCTAGCCTCTTCGTATCCTATAAGACCACATGTGAAAAAGGCTTCTCAACATTATGATGGCACAGTTCTTAAGGACTAACAGAAATAACAGATAAGAGAAATACAAGAATATTGAAATTTATGAGTCACATGATTGGATATACATTCCTTTCCTTTCCTTTCCTTTCTTTTCCTTTCCTTTCAGTGCAGTGGATGTTAGTGATAGTTCATGACCAAGTAGGATTCCCTGAATGCCTTCCTGGAATGGAAACTGGGATAGGGAAGGGCTTCTCTGTGTACTGGGGACTGAGCTTCCCTGCAGCTCAGGGTGTCTCTTTTCCCCTTGTGCTCTTGATAGGGGTGCTGGTGCAGAGGGCTCTTTCTCTTTATAGATCACTACCCTATTGCTGTAGCCAAAGTCACCGTCATGTCGGGAAATAAGCTTGACAAAGTGGGCCTGAGGGCAACGCCAGCCCCAGCATTGAAGGTGGAAAAGTAGGCATCATTTAAACTTACATGAGACAACCTACTTCCTGGTAGAGCCTGTGATGCCCTTTAGGGGCCCTACAATGCCTGCTTCACCGCCCTAGTGATGTCAACATGTTGCCAGCTCTCTCCAGGCAGCAGTTCTGATTCACAACTCATGTACTAGGAGTGGGCACTCAGAAGGCCATACCAGTGAGCTTCCCAGTCAGCTCAGGAATAACCTTGTCCACAGCCCTTGCAGTGCCAGTGGATGGGTATCCTCACAGCCCCTATGCCACTCTCCCAGAGCCCTCCATGGTCTTCTGAGTATGGATGATGGTGTGGACTGTGGTCACAATACTGTCCGTGATGCTAAAGTTGCCATGGGTGACCTTGGCTCTGGGGCTAAGCACTGGTGGTGTAGGAGAGATTACTAATGATACCGAGGAAGTTGTCATGTATCTGAGAGTTCATGCCCATCTCAAACATGGGGCAGAGATGCTGTCCCTGTGAACTCTAGCTTTTAAGTGAGCCCTGGCCTTCTCCAGGGTAGTGAAGACACCAGTGGTCTCCACCACGTACTCAGCACCAGCATGACACTGTTTGTGGTTCTCACTCCTGGCAGATGAAGGTGGGCTTTCCATTGGTGATAAGTCTCCCATTCTCAGCCTTGACTGCCACTGAACTTGCCGTGGATGGAATCATACTGGAACACATAGACTATGTAGTTGAGGACAATGAAGAGGATATTGATGGCAACAATATCTATTTGGTCAGAGTGAAAAGCAGCCCTGGTGACCAGGTTCCCAGTACAGTTAAATCCATTTACTCTGACCTTTGCAATTTTGTCTCCGGGATGCAACTAGCACTGCAGAAACTGTGGCTATCTGTCTATGGGGAATAGGCCTGAGCCTTGATTTACATTTTTAAGAGATCACTCTAGATGTCCTACAGAGGGTGGAGTACAGGAGACAGGGGTAGTAAAGAAGTGGAGAGAAGTTTGGAAGGTAACACAGGTACCTGGGCATATGTGTTGTTACCTGGATTAGGGCATACTAATGAGGAAAATTTATTAGATGTAGGCTACACTTGGAGAATAGAACCGATAGACTTTGCCACTGGTTGGACAGGAGTGGTAGTGGGGAGAGAGAGATCAAAGGTGAACCACTAAGTTTGTGCATGAATGCTGCTCAGTTCACCAGGTGTATTAGTTTGTTTTGTATTGCTGTACCAAAATGCCTGAGGTTGAGTAAAGAATGTGTGCCAAAGGAAGGAGAAATCATTTAGCAAGACAGGAAGCTGAGGGTGCGGAGGGGCCAGACTTGCTTTTTGACAGTGTTTCACTGTGTAGTTCAGGCTGGTCTTCAACTCAATGTGTAGCCCAGGCTGGCCTCAAACTCACAGTAATCCTCATGCCCCAACTTTCCAAATTCTGGAGTTATAGGCATGTGCCACCATATCTGGCATCAGTCTTGCTGCTTTTTATAATTCACTCTCAAAGGAACTAACTGTGATCCCATATGAACTACATTATCACCTTCCAGGACAGGGTCCACAGTGACTACTTAATCTCTTCCCCTAGGCCTCTTAAGGATTCCACTGCCTCATAACATCATCATATTGGAGAAGATGCTTCCCACACATGAAGCCATAGGTGACAAACCACACTCAAACCATTTACCCCCAAACTTTACCCTTCCTAGGAATGATCCCCGAGGTCTGTCTAGCTTTGGAGTTTGGGATGAAACACTGTGGGTAATTGAAAACAGGCAGACAAACTGCAAAATCCTTTTCTTTCTCTTGCATGAGGATTTCATTTTCTCCTCATGGATGACATTGTTGAGTGAGGTAACAAGTGTGGCTGCTAACCTGGAAGAAAGCATACACGTGTGTGTGTGTGAGCACATGTGTGTATGTGTGTGCATGTGTGCACTGGGCGTATGAGTTGCCTTATCTGGTTAGTTGCTGTAATTTTAGGAAACAGAGAGGTGGGGAATGATGGGAATGAGGAGGAGACAGGCAGTAGGAGAAGTAGGGAAAGAAGGTAGGCTTCCGAAGGCACCCTGCACCTGATCACACCCAACCTTCAGAACTGCTCCTGTGAAAACCACAGGCATGCTGGAGACCCGTTCCTCCCCCACTGGCCTTGCTGCATCACTGAGTCGAGCTCAAGGCTGATTTGGGACTTGAAAGAGAGATGATGATTGTGGATCTTCAGCATCTTGAGGGCTGGGGATATAGCTCAGTGGAGTAAGCGCTTGCCTAGCAAGCGCAGGGTCCTGAGTTCGATCCCCAGTATCTTGAAGCAGGCTGGGCCGACAAGCATAAGATTCAAGGATATCTGAAAAGAAAGGAGGCCCCTCCTAGGGGTTTGCTGCCTGCACAGTCTGAGCGCCTCGGTTGGGGCCGATGCTGGAGAGGCTGCCCTGGGGTGAAATTAGATAAATGGCATAATTACAGGACCACAGTAACTCGCTCCACCACCCCACTCCCTGCAATGCTCATTTCACAATGGCAATTGACAGAGTCCTCCCGTTGGGAACTGGTCTGAGAGGCCCTGAGGAGATGAGCCCGGTGAGGAGGAAATGTGAATGAAGAGAAAGCTCCTCCCTTCTGCCTCCTCTGAAAGTCTTTCCTTCCACCCTGTCAAGGGTGGAGTTTGGAGGGACGATTTGACTGCAGTGGCAATTTCTGTAATCACTGGTAGTGGCACAGCTCCCTGATGTCATTTCTTCTGAAGAAGAGAAAAGCTGCTAATATTTAGCACAGCGATCTCCCACTATAATTACTGGAACACAGGCTGTTACTCACATCCCTACCCACCCTACCTCTAACAATGCTCTTTTTTTTCTTCTTCCAGCATTAGGTAGCTGGGAGTAGACTTGAGCATAAAGCTCCTTTGTTGGATATAGCTACTGAGAACAGAAATGTGGATGAAGTGCTTATGGTAGGGCCGTATTCACCAGGTTGGTATCAGTCACAGTGACTTAGCAAAGAATGAAAATTCTTGGGGCACTTCTTCACGCATTTATTTCTATTCTGTTTCATGAAGGTTTTAAGAAGACTGATCTACATGAACAAATAAATATTTTCTTCTTTCTCTTGATGAATAACAAATAGTTTTATTCTACCAGTTCCATTAATGTTTATATCCTATTTTTTTTCCTAAGCAGTGTATTTTCCCTTTTACCTAATGTAAACTTGAAATTTGCAGTCGGCTACCTACTCCACACCCTTTCTGAAGATCAAGGTCAACAACAGAAGAGCTTAATTCAGAGGCTGTAATTCATTCTGCATTTTGCTAACAAGAAACATCCATTGAAAATAGCAATCGTGCTTTCAAGGTCCTGTTATTACTCAGGCAGAGATTCAAAGCAATCCCTTGCTTGGCATACATGGAAGCCCAAATGTAAGATGTGTTCTGTGGGCAACTGTCTGCTTACTTTCTTTCCTAGACAAGTGGTTAACCCATGTTGGATATCCTGTGTTTACGGAATTCCAGAAAAGTTATGTCAGAGAAATCACTGGTGTGCGTTCGTGCGTGCATGTGTGTGTGTGTGTGTGTGTGTGTGTGTGTGTGTGCGCGCGCATGTGTGTTTTATACAGAGAATGTAAACTGACACAGCTTGAAGAGAAATTCACTGGTTTCTAGTGACTGAGACTCTCTGCAGAGAGCGCTGGCCTTCACTCCAGCGTTCCGGCCTCTGTTTATTACCTGTTATCTTTTCTATAAGTAGTGAAGAATTTTAAAAACTACATTCAAATGGCAACAGGCTGAGGAACCAGAGTATAACCAAAGCCAGACACACCAGTGTATTGCGAAGGTGCATAATCTCCTTGAAGTTATAATCAGAGGCAAGAAACCTTAATTTATATTTTAAAATTTCATTTTTTCCCTTAAAATCTCTGAGGATTATTTAATTAGCATCAGCTTCTAAAATAAACAAAGAACATAGAGAGAAAGCCCAGAATTTATTAGAAGGAAAAGCCTCATGAGAGCTTTTATATTTTTAATGTTTTAAATTTTTTAAAAAAGAAATGCTATTATGCCATTTATCTACATGAACTTTACTTTTGGGGAGAGGGAGATGCTATTTTTAAGAGTTATGGTTTCATCTGTGATTTTAAAATTGCCATTATCACAGTTACTAAAGAAAATGTTTTTCCGATTTCCATAAAACAGTTTAATATTTTAATTCACCTGCACCACCAATGAATACTGTAGGCCATTTTGAAAACATTTCCAAACTCTTAAAAATAGCTGTCTCTTACCCTTTCAAACACTCATACTTGGAAGAAAAGAAACCCCACACCTTGTGTGTTTTCTATTCATTGTTTGCTATTGTTGTCCTCATCTAAGTGGGGTCTCTTTGAAAAAAATGCAAAATTAGTTTAATCCACAACTGAGTCTTACATCCTGTGGTCTTGGATTTTTAAAATTTCATTCAAAACACACATTATAAACAAAGTCTCCCAAATGACCATCTAGAGAGGAACATGGCAAAAATCCAGAAACTATTGTAATATTTGGAACTTGCATAAGCGCAAATAATCAGTGTGTGTTTTCAAGAGGGGATTATGGGTTACAGTTTTACAAACTCTACAGGGGATTTGCATGAGAGGGCTGAAACTAAATTCCACATTAGCTGAGCGCCTCCAGGAGAAACCAAGCCTTTGACAGCAAAGGGAGAGGAAGAGGAGGTATTAAGGGGATCTTCTTGGTAACTCACACAGGTTTCTTACAGAAACCTAATTGAAGGAAACATTCTAGCGTACCATTTCCTATAGCCTCAGGTTGGAAGATGGTTCTTTAGCACATTAGTTTGGTGTTGTTAACAGCGGAGCCTGACTCAGGGGTGGGAGGATGCATGGGGAAGGACAAACAGCAATGCCAAAAATTATGTCAGGGAAATCCACATTTTAGAGGCAGGAAGTCTAGTGGAGTTATTGAGATGCCAAGTAATGTTCTGAAGATGTGCTACTAAGAAGAATGACCTGGAAAAGCACTAAGACTTAATTTGAGTAAAATATAGACTTTTAGAGGCACTTAAAAATCTAGTTTTGAAAGACAAAAGGTAAATCAGAGAAAGCTGTAATTGTACCACAAAATATGCATGCTGTCCTATGGAAGTAGCATGTTTCTCTCCTGTTGCCAAAACTGAAGGAAAAGATCTCCTAATAAAGTGACTTTATAATAATAAAAAAGAAATTATGGGTCAGTGCAGGAGAGGGAGATGCAGCTAAGTAGCTGGAATCATTTCAAAATTCTTATATTTTTAGCAAAGTTTAGTAGGGTATCTTATTTGTTTTATATTTTATACCTCAGCTAATTTTAATGGTCGTCAGTCCAAAAGTCACGCTTATTTTTAATATCATGCTTAATACATAACACACATCTGTAGAGACTGTCTATCCCTGAGCCACATTTGTAGAGACAAAGGGCACCTTCTACTTTGCTGCCCATAAATAATTGAATGTAAGTAAGTTTTACCACCTCCATAGTGTTTCAGTTTCAGTTTTAATATGCTATTCTGAGAAATTTTTGTGAACTAATATAGCCTTTTAGGTTGTTTTGCTTTTAATCATCATGAAAATGCATAAGGTTTGGGAGGAACAAAGGGAAAAGATTTCCTGCATACAATTTGCGCTGAGTTCATAACACACAAGCAGGGATCACATTTTCCTGCCCAGCAACAAACAGCTTCTGAGAAAAGATAGAGAAGATGCATTCTACAACAACTCGCAATTACCACTATTACAAATCAAGAATTATCTCTGAATATTAGCTCTGATAGTAGGTGAGCTAACAAGCAAGAGGAAGTGAGAATTCATTGTACTGGATTTGCAATAATGTTGAAAGTTATATGCCAAACCTCTTCAACATCTTCAACTCCCTTCAGCATTTAGTTTTTTATGTACACCCATATAGAAAGAAGCAGGGTTTTTGGAGTATAGAAAATGGCACAAAATTGCAGGTGAAGTGATAAGCTAAAAAGGGCCTTTCTGACTCAGAGCAGAAAGGTGGCTTCAAATCTGGTATTGTCCGTTTTTCTTCTCTTTTGCCAGCACTGGGGATTGAGCCCAGGGACTCACAACACACCGTCTACCCCTGAGCCACATCCCAGCACTGCGCTTGTGGGTTCTGCCGTGAGTGTCCCTGGACAAGGCACTTAAAATTTGGGACCCTTTTTTTTCTCACCTTTGAAAAGGGAATAAGAAAACCAACTTGCAGAGTAGGACGTGTCTGTGTGTGGCAAGGCGTTGGCTTACACACACTGAGCATCGATGCAGCATGAAGCTTTGTCGTTTTGTCTTTTGGCGCTCAGATTTCAGTACCTATCACCTTCCTTTTCTCAAATAGCCTTTAACCAAAGACAGATAGAAATATGCAAGTCTGTACTTCTAAAACCCTAGTGTCTACCTAGTGCTAATGTTACACGAATTGTTCTTTGCTTGCACTGTTTGAAAGCCTTCCTTTAAGAAATACCCATGTAGCCAGGTGTGGTGTGGCAAGCGCCTGTAATCCCAGCACTTGGGAGGCTGAGACAAGGAGGATCATTGGGAGATCAAGGCCAGCGTGGGCTACAAAGTGAGTTCAAGACCATCCTGAACTGAAGGGGAGACCCTGTCTCAAAAAGCCAAAAGAAAAAAAAAGAAATACTGACTTAAAGTACTTTGAGCAGCTTATGTAAATGGAATTTACTATTAAGTAATGGGAATTTACTATCAGGAGGGCAGTTGACCTGTGCGAAGCCAGCTTTGATCTCTTCCTAGCGTTTATCACTCCTAGTTAATTTCTTTCATAGCATTTATCATAATTTAAAATGTTTTACTTATTTGTTACCCATTTATTGTTGGTCTTTCTACTAGACTTTTTTCTCACCATTGTTTATTTTTGGTACCAGGAATCCAACTCAGGACCTCACCCTTGCCAGGCAGGCGATGCACCACTGGGCTAAATCCTTGGCCACTTGAATGTTTTTTAAAAGTTTTTTGGTTTGTTTTGCGACTACGTAGCCTAGGTTTTCCTCGAACTCACAGCAACCCTCTGCCCTCAGCCTCCCAGTGCTGGGATTCCAGGCATGCACTGCACCACCAAGCCTGGTTTCTACTTGAATTCTTGACTCCAAGTTCCTGAGGGTGGTGACCTCAGTCTCTCATTTAGCCTGGCCTCCTCAATGCTTCTAGTGCAGTGCCTTGCTCCTAGTTGATATTCAGAAAATGTTCTTGAAACAATGGATGACAGAGGGAAAATTCAGTAAGAAGAAAGAGGAATAAGATCAATAAAGCCTTTAGATTCTTGAGAAGTGCATTTGATGGTGTAGATGCTGTAAGGAGACAACAGAACTAGCTGATGGCAACTTTAGAAGGTTACACCGAGACAGACTCAGTGTGTGGTTCCTGGCAGAGGTCTTCGCAGTTAACTTCCCAGGAAAGTTGTGAATGAATACCCTGAAACACCCGAACAGGAAGGGATGGCTGATCCTACGACTACCTTGTGCTAGGCGTTTTGCAATGCATGCGGCGCATGCGACTTATTACTGACTGCCGCTATATGTGGTGAATATTAGTATTGTTATCCTGCTTTGGCGAATGGTCTTGGAAGCTAAGGAACATACACAAGGCTTCCAAGCTGGTGTGGACTAAGATCTGACTTTCCCTCTGTACCATGTGGCCTCCATTAACCTTTAAGGGTCCAAATAAAAAACACAACCTCATTATTTTTCAGGTCCGTTCCTTTTTTCTGAGACAGGGTGCTCCCAATATATTAGCCCGGTCTGGCCTGCAACTCTCTATTCAGCTCAGGCTGGCCTCAAACTCTTTTTTTTTTTTTTTTATTTTA